>JACEGR010007133.1:0-52722 GCA_014170235.1 Listronotus bonariensis | reverse complement strand
CTGACACTGGAGGAACACACTATATATTTTAATCTTTTTTAGTTTTTTGTATGGTGTGGTCAGTTCATTATTACAATTATTGTGTCAGTTATTTGGACTTTAGCATTTGAGTCGCCTTTGATAACAATTGAACGATATTTACTAGGTGGAGGACCCAGAAAACCAGGAAAAGGTACATAATAATTATCAAGCTGAGTTTATGTATGTATTTCACATTTAAGGCGTTAAAAACCAAACCGACCATCCCACCAATCAAAAATTGTGCTCTAACACTCATTTTTAAAAGCCTAAAAGATATTTATTAGGGCCAAAGTAGAGTAAGTAAGATACTAACGTACTACCACTTTAGAAATAACTCATAGTAAAGACAATCCGCTATTGGTATGAACGGGTCCGAGGTTATTCAAAAAAGGTTGTTCCTTGCATCTCGTCTTAAAAAAATTTGATCAATTAGGGTTTTGTTTAATCTGGGCAGTCTGTTTTAGAATTTTAAGAAATAAGTTTTTGACAGCCGAAATGTCAAAAAATTACATCACAGTTGTCATTGTATTTAAAATGTCATATTTTTTTGAAATAAGATAAAATATACCGGTGGTGGCATTTAAAATTTAAAAGTAGCAGGAATTTCCGGTTAATCCGGAAGTTATAGGATTAATTAATCAACAATTATGTCAAATAATTGTATACCAAATTTTATTTTTTCATCTTAAAAGTCATAAGGGGGAACCATCTCTGGGAAACACCCGGTATAGTATATAAATTGTCCACGGATGAGGTTTGTGAAAGAACAAATAAATAAATAAAAAAATAAAAAAATAAAAAAAGTAATTTTTTAAGAAAATAAAGTCTAAAAAAATAAAATCCTAAGTTTTCTTTGATCGAACGGAAATTTTTGGTACGTTTTCTTATCTTCAAAATTTAATATTGCTGTAGGTTAAAGGTATCGGTAGGCAACGTATTTTTCCGGTCATCGCCGGAAATATTTTTGTGGAATATTAACTTTTTCTGTGCTTTTAATATTTCCTGACGTTGTGTTAAGTTAATTAACAGCACATGATAATGTGATACAAATAATCATTAAGATCAAATAATTATAATGTATAAATCAATAATAATTTTCATGTTAAATATAAAATTTATAATATGTATTATAAACATTATTATTTGTTTTGATTGGAGAAATACAGTAAGTGCAACTCGTAAGAAAAGCATATTTCCGGACTTTTGGTGATTGCTGAAACTCGGCTATTCGTCCGATAGTATATCGGTTTTTCTACATGTTACCCAATGAACCATTTTTCAAGATGAAACCTTTATTTTGATCAAAAAGCTAATAATTTTTTTTTGGATAGTCAGCCCCAACCAAATTTTACAAATACGTCGCGTCGGTTGACCCATTGGTCACCTGACCAAATTATTGATAAAACCTGTTTGGCGCTGACTATTTCGTGATGTTCCTGCACAAGTATATTTTCTAAATATTTTTTCTAGATATATATTTATTTCAATATTTTTTTAGAAAAATCCGTGGAAAAGCCAAATGCTTTTATTGAAGTTACACATAAGCCACCACATGAAAACTCGGAAGTCTGAATTATTGTTGGTCACATGACTTGTAGAATTAAGATTTTAAGCCCTTAAACTTAAACCTAAACTTTAAATAAATTTTCTTACATGTTGCTGTTATCTTTTACAATATTGTCAGCTGTGTTATTGTAATCTTAAAAAGTGTTACGCGTTTTTTGAAATTTTGTTTGAATGATGGATAGTTGTGTGTGTGTAAGTGTAAAAGTTTAATAAAAGTATCTTTTTTAATAGATGTGATGTGTAAGATATTTATATTATTTTTGTAAAATTTTTTAATTAGTAATATATTATTTATATGACTCAAAATGATGAGTTGTTTTTTTGTTTAAAAATACTTTATTAAAAGTTAAAATAGATTAAATCATGTATAGGGTTGCTTTTAAATATTTTTATTTACAAAGCTTTGCTCTCTTTGGTCAGAAAATATTTTACCTAATTTTTTTGGTTGTTTCTTCAAAAATAAATCATAAAAATTATAGTGGTAATGTCAAAGTCAAAGTCAAAAATCTCTATATTCAAAAAATGAAAACTACAAGTTTTTACAAAAATGCAGCTCCACTGAATGTACTGGCGTCAAAAAATCAAAAATATAAATTAATGCATACATTACAAACACTAAAACAATTCTCATTGCTAACCCTTAAACAGTTCAGGTACTGACATTAACATATAAAAACAAATACTAAAATTAACATATTAAAACAAATAATCCTATCAAGGTTCAATATTTAAAATCATGTCAAAAACAGATTTTTTAAAATCTTTAATATTATATGTTTGCCTAGCACTTACAGGTAGTTTATTAAAACATTTTATACACGAATATGTGGGCCCCTTTTCCGTTGCGGTGAGCCTATGTATTGGAACATTTAAACCGACCATTCTTGTATTAAAAGAATGTCCAATTTCAAAGACCCCAAACTTGTCTCTGTTGTTGAAAAAAAAACAATAAACACTTATATACATATATACCTGCCAATGTCAAAATTCCAAGCTCCCTGAACCTCCCCTACAAGACTTCCTCCAGCCCAAACCCAGCATGACCCGAATAGCCCCCTTCTGCACTAGAAACGCTCTACCCGAATCCACACTCCCACCCCAAAATATAACACCAAAACACAAACCGAGTGAAATGTAGCGTAATATACTGTTTTAAGGTTGCCCAGGTCAAGATATCTAGCCATAACCCTCAAAGAGTAACATGCCCTGTTAAGCTTCTTACAAACCATTTCCACCTGGGCTACCCAGTCTAAGTGCTGGTCTAAGTAATGGTCGACTTTAGGGACAGTTCTTTTCTTATTTTTTTTTAGAGTTCATTAATTTAACAACAATTTACAATAATTTACACTTACTTAAGTGTGGATAATCACATTTAAAGCAGCTCAAGCTAAAAAAACTCTAAAAACTAAAATATGCGAAAATTTTGTGTTCTCTGCTATTCATTAGAAAAACAAATTCGTAAAATTCATCAGCTGTTCACGTTTTGTGTCTATCTTCATGTCCTTGCGACGTTGCCGTTATTTTGGTTACTTTAAGAAAAACGGCGTATCTGTTTTCAGACTACAGTAAAAGCACTGGAACCGGTAAATAAAACTCATCACATTGTGGTGGTCATGGTTTAGTTCTGGTTAGTTAATTTTTTTCAGTCGCCTTATTATGCAATTAAAAAAATGATTTAACTAACCAGAAGTAACCATGACCCCCAATGTAACAGTTGTGCATGACCGTTTGTGGCGCTTCCAACCAATCAAAATACCGGTTTCGGTGCTTTTCACCCTTCTTTTTGTAGAATTGTGTGTAAAAAGAAGGGAAAATTTAGTTAAAATAGGGCTTGTTCTAGTTAGTATTGGGCACCTTGCTATATGCCCAATCCTAACTATTTCTTGCAATTTGGAAGCAGGAAAAAGGGTGACAAAAATTAATTTTTTATAAGTGACTTGAAATTTAAATTAATATAAGAATATTCGCACAATCTGACAACTCTGTTACAAAACGTCCAAGATATCAACGAGTTTCAATAATTAGACACAAAGAAAAACGTTTATTTAAGCTGATTTTAAAATTAAGAAAATCTGGATTGATGACTGATTGACTAGTTAAAGCGTGTACTTAAAAAAAAACAAATTTTTGCAAATTCAACTGTCCCTAGGTCGACCATCACTGATATAGTATTTGTACTACAATTAAATTTTAAATAATTAGAAATAAATAGAAGGTTAGTTAATTTCTTTTTTTCTTCTCCCTAATGAGGTCTCTTGTACAATACTCCAACTAAACTTTGTTCTTGGTTCTCTAGTTTTTTTATCTTTACCTTTCTAATGGACGTATATCAGTAATTTTCGATAGGTCCTCTTTGGGCTTTAACCAAGTCAATGGTTGGCCTCAGGGTTAACTACTGGCAACAACTTTTTTGTTCCTTACATTAACGACCTATTCTCTTCTACAACCAATTCCATTCATATTTTTACTGATGACAGTACCCCTTACTGTAAATCTCAAGTTTATTTCTAAGTCTAACTTGGAAAGCAGATGCAGATATCTCTCCCCCTTAACATTTAGCATTTTTTATTCCATTAAAAGAAGAGCTGTCTGTCCCATACCTAACTCATCCCTGCTTACAGAAGGGCTTTCATATCTTGCCCATCGTTGGTCTGTAGGGAAACTATCGCTTTTTTAGGTTCTTTCATGGCTCTGCTTTAGGTAAATGTCTCGTATAAGTTTTCTACTTGCAGCTCTTAACAGAAAAATTCAAGATGTCAAACCGATGTACCCCTTTACAGTCTAACTGGACATGTTTTAAACCAGCCACTTTTTTTTTTTATCTCTTGCATTTTTAGAATGTGAAGCTTGCTGCCCTCGGAGGGATTTCCTTTCCCTTTAAATCCTTAAAAGTACTACTACATCGGTTGCTTTATATGATTTGGTAAAAAAGTAATAATTTCCAGCTTATGGCCACTACACACAGTAAAACTGACCTGCTTCAGGAGATCTGCCCAAGTAACGTGTTTAGACTACCGGAGTGAAGTAGACAGGTAAAAAATGCGTCTTGTTGAGTGTTGGTAAGGAGAGGTGTTATGATAGGGAAATCAATCTTAAATTGAGACTAGTTAGATAGAGTATTTGTTTTGGTTAGTTAATTAGAAAGACAAAAATAATAAATTAATAGTGCAAGAAAAGGCTATAAACAAACTCCAAATATAGTTTTTAAGCAACTACTTCACAAAATTTTATATTATGCAGATTTCACAATAAAAAAGGAAATATTACTTTACAAAATAGGTTTAAAAACTTTTACTTGACTTTTTTTTGTAGACAAAGGGTTGTTATTTATTATTATATATAATTATCCAACTAAAAATAATTGCATATTAGAGTTTTTTTTCATGCAGATTTTGCTGCTTATACACGCATATGAGTGAAAGCTATAATTTAACTAACTTCGAGTGAACCATATAATTATTGGTTGCCTAGTGATTTTTCACATTCCATTTATAACCGACAATACATATTTTAAAAATAAAATGAAATCAATAACAAAAAAATAAATAAAAAATAAAACTTACGCACATATGCTATTAACCGACTTTTTTATTTTTCTTATTTATTATTTTTACTTTTTAGTAAGTTTTATTTTATTTTATTTAGGTCGACTTGATTTTTAAATTGTTTATTTTTTATTTTTGGTTTGTTATTATTATACTATTATTAATATTATTATTTTAATAGCAAACATATGCTAAAAATCACTATTGGTACCTTTTTCTCATGAGTCAGATGTTCGCGCAGAGTGGCAATGCTGCCTCTAGTAGATTTAAGTACTTAAGCGATACAAGTCTAAATACTGATCAGACTTAACTGGTGGGATAATCATAAAGTCGGTTTGGGAACCACAGATACGTGCCTTTAAAATTTGAGGTTTTTTTTCTTGATTTGCCCTGGATCCCATCTTAAGGTCCTGTTTTGATTTAATGGGATTACCGCGGAAGTGCACTATTTCAAATAAAATAAGAGTTGTGTAAATCGGTCCACAACTGACGGCTAAAAACTCTTTCGGATTCGTGATCAGCGCCACAAAAAACTCCCGTATACCAAATTTAATCAAAATCGAAAATGTTTCCACTTCCGGGACAATAAAAACCTTATTTTTTTTTTTATTTTATAAAATAAAAGTACTTAATTTTTGGTCATTGTCCATTATTTTACGTATAATTTTCCCTGTACCAATCGGAAAAACATTTGGTATCTCTTATCTCTTAGTGTTGGACCATGCGACCAGTTCTCTTGTAATGCCTTTAAATTTTAACAAATATATTCCATTTGTCCTCTTGAAACACTCATCCTGAGACTTACTATCTGTTCGGATAACTGAAAACAAAACTACGGAAAATAAGTTACAAAAGAAAAAAATTTGAAAAATATTTATTACTGGTACTTTACTATTTTCGGTGGTTTTCAATGGTTTTTATAAGAAATACCGCCGGACGACGGCTTTCACCGAGAAAATAAGTAAAAACCGCCGGAAAGTATAAATTATATATATTATTTTTGGCGGTTTTCATATATATAAATAGAAAAAACCGCCGGACAGCGGCGTTTAGCCAGTGCCTATTTATCAAACCCAAAGATGTATTTTTTTGTTTTTGGCAAAAACTTTACACCAAGTACCTTTCTATACAGTGTGTCTTCGGAAGTTCTTATTAAATGGGAAACTTTATAATTATTACCGATTTATACAAAAAAGGAAGCGACTCCTGATAAATAGTCCTGCTTGATGTGAAAATACTTTTTCATAAAAATATTTGTATGTTGGATGTACGGAGTGGTTTAAAAAAGGACTTGCCAAATTAATATACAGGATATGTCGTAATCACGATACGAAACTTTGATTTCCTATGTTATTTTATAAAGAATGGTTCCTGTGAACATATGTTCGAAGTTGCTACGTTTCTGAAATACAGAGTGTTAATTTTTTTAACCGTCGGTATTTTATAATTTTTTTAAATACGAAACTATTTACACAACGTTTCGGACAGTCCTATCTAGGTTCGTTTTCAAGTGTTACACTTGACTTACAATTTTTAAAGCTTTTCTCACGATTTTTATTACTTGACATATGGGATTTCTCAAATGATCAATTTATACAGGGTGTCCAAGAACTTGTGGGCAATGTTTTGGATTCATATAAAACATATTAAAATAATATGATAAGTTTCTGTAAACTTATTTTTTAAAGCCCCTCTTAACTGAGACTTAAAAGACGCCGCTAAATATTATTTTCTTGAATAACTTTATAGTTATGGATGGTGGAGGGGAGGATAACCATCTGAATGTTTAAAAAAGTGTCCGTCGCAAGGAGCAACTTAAGGTGGCACCACAGTAGCCAGAGGGGATTTTTTAACCAATGAGCATGAATTATTAGAGTGAGATACAAAATAAAAAAGGACAGATAGATTCAAAACAAAAAGGAAAGAAAAACCAAAATCAGGCGCGCTTGTGGCGGCTTCCGTTGTATCGGCGAGCGTCGATCTCCGGAGTTAAGCAGTGGAATGCGCGCCCATAATTTGGATGGGTGTCCGGCGACAGCGGTGTTTTGGGCAACGGCACATGGTGTTTCTGCTCGGGGATGCGGACCGAGCAACAACCATCCAAGTTATGGAATGAATGGTGTGTGAATGAGAAGGAGTAGGGGTCAAGGTACAATAAGCCTTTAGGCTGCAGTGCACCACCTAGGGGGCGGTCGTCGGACCTGGGTGGGATGACCCCGAAAGGGTGAAAAAAATACCAAAATCCCTCCACTGGCGACTGTGGCGCCATCCCAACTTGCTACATTACGATGGCCACTTTTTCAACTTGTCCGCCATAAAAGATGGTTATCCTCCCCTCGACCATCCATATTTATGGTACTTGGTATAATAACATATTTTTTTTTAATATGACAGATACTACTAAGGACTCCTTAAATTGGTGGCCTCAAAATTATTCTTGATTTTGTATATGTAATAATAATATTACTTATAGCTCTAGTTATTCTAACATAAGCTAATCTTCTTTCTTCTTCTAATAAAACATTATCATCTATTGATTCTTTAGAAGGAAATATTCCATCTTCTAGCCCAACAATAAATATAATATCAAATTCAAGACCTTTTGAAGAATGTATGGTCATAAATTTTATAAAATTATTTTTAGTTTCTATATTAGAATAATCTAATTTAAATAAAATATGTAATACAAATCTTGTATACTAGATAAATTAGAAACCAGAACATTTGCATTTATTAGGGCGCCAGGGACGGACTGACCCTCTGTCCCAAGAAAAAATTTTGCTGTTAGGTTGGTAAAAAAAAGATTTTTGTACACTCTGTATTTATTTAAATATTTTTAGAACATGCCTATCTGAAAACCTTTCAACTCTTATTAAAGACTTTTTGTCATATCTTGTTAAATACCAGAAATATTGAACTTCCTCGGACCATAAGGCCACCCCAAAATTGGAACAGTCAAAATTGTCTGTCGACCAAGAAAATATCTTCTAAGGTACACAAGTATCATATATAAAATTCAGCTTTTACAAAATGGTAAAAGTTGGGTTTAAAATAATCAACCTTTGGTACCGGGTACCTGCCAAAGCCACTATGAGTCAAACTTCATAGTCTTCCATTGCTTCTACCCATGTTGGGAGCATGCACTGACAAACTTTCAGCTTTTACAAAATAACGATTTTTTTTTTCTTTTATGAAATTTTTGAATCATTCTGTAACCCATACTAACCGGCACAATAAGTTATGCAAAGAAAATATGGTAAACGGTTTTATTGTACTGAAAGATGAAAAATTATGCGGTAAGGCCCAGCTACCAGATCGCACCAATCTTCTCGTTATTCTAGGTTACTGAATATTAAAGCCCTTGGGCGTAGTGTATCCAGAGTAAATATTAAGGTAGAAATGTCAAGTCCCTAACAATTTTATTATTTGGCTGATCAGTACCCCAGGTTGATAAGAAGATTGTTCCGTTCTAGTAGCTAAGACCTCCTGAATTATTTTTTAGGTTTTAGTACAATAAAACAGTTTAACATATTTTTTTGCATAATTTATTTTCAAGTTATTAGTTTTGTTGTTAGTTGATACTTCTTATTTTACTAAGTTCATTTAATGCCTTACTATAATTAATCAGAACTAACCAACGGTTTTATATTGAAGTAGTTTGTGGAAAATATGTAATTCGCTATTTTGTGACTGCGTCCATCTTGGATTTTAATTTTTGTAGTGAGTTCCATTCTACGAATCAGGCTCTTCCATTCGATACTCTTATTGAGGTAGATGTGGAAAAAAATTGTAATCCGCCATTTTGTGGCGACGGCCATCTTAGATTTTATTTTTATAGTGAGCTCTATTCTACCACCTTTTTATTTAATATCCATATTGAGGTTGTAGTAAAGTTATATATAGGGTGTCTCTGAAAGGTGCGGAAAAGAAGCTACCACAGGTTCTTGAGGCTAAAATATTACAATTTAACTTAACTTTAGTTAAAACGTGAATTATTTCGGAGATAGAGTGGCAAAAATTTATTCTGGTTTTTGTTTTTATAAATAATTTTAATAATATTACCTGTATTGTCACAATATTTGGCTAAAAGGGGTTTTAATTTGAGGTTAAAGGTGAGAAATAAGAATTTGCTATCAATATTATTGTTAACTTAGCCACCTTCGGCGTCTTGCACCAATTTAAAACCTAATAAGTATTTTAAGCCACTTGGTATGTAACTTTTTTAAAAAATATTTTCTTCAACATATTTTACATAAGAAAGGTATACTTGGTAAATGTTGATTTAGGCAGCCGTTTCTGGGATATCTGGATTTTAATAAATAACTATTTACGTGGCGAGGTTTAAGCTATACAGGGTGTTTAATAATTAGATGCTAATGTATTATATTGAATTTTCATTAAGATTCACACTGTGTACCAAATTTCAGATCTTTTAAGTCGTTAGAAAGGAGGTCAACTTCCAATTACAAGATATGACCCAAATAACAAACAATAAATAAACAGGTCATGTTAAGTAAAACCATTTATTTAAAACCATAATTATTCAAAAAATAGCTTACAAATTTGTTTTTGATTACCTACCATTTTAATTTCCTTATACTCAATAGTATGTGGATTTAACACAATCCATTAATTATATTTTATTATTTAAAACATCAGAAACTGTATTTAACTTACCTTTCGACCTAAATCTAATTTAAAATTGACAATAATTTTTTGGTTCAAAAAAATTGTGTTTCCCGCCCATAGTAAAATAAATTTTCTTTAAATATCCCTTTTTTTTCCAAGGTAACATTTTAAAAACTCTAATAATACCAACTTCGGATATAAAAACAGTATTTAATAAAAGAGTTCGCAACCTATATTTAATTTTGCTTTAAAATGTCAGTTTAAAAGCTCCTCCGCAATTAAAAAGTAGTCTTTTAAACAGAAATCTCGACCAAGAATTATAAAACCAAAAGTTGGTTAAATAACTTTTCTTTTAAAATATTTCAGGTACTAAATCATATATAGGGCAATAAAGAATTTAATAAAAGCATTAAGATTTTAAAAACTGGTAAGATATAGAACTATTAGTGTCAATTCTATGCTTTTTTACCATTATTTTAATCAAAATTTACTGCTATTTTCATGTAGGGAGGTTTGGGAAGTCCCGTCCAGCAGGTAACACTATCCACCGTCATAATTTCTAAATGCAACCTCTAATGGGTTCGATATTTTTCACTTAATACAAACAATAAAGCTAAGCTGTTAACTTACCTGATTTGCTTCGCTTTTAATCCTTTAGTCGTCGAAAAACGTTTTGAATACAGGTTGATGTATGTTTTCTTCTGTGCAAATTCAAACCTTACTACGATACATAAGTATTAATATATAACATCATTATTACAGGGTTCCTGTAATGACCTAATATTATTGTTTTTGTACTGCTGTCAATTTTGAAGATATGGTATCAAGCGTGAATACAAAAACGACCAGGTATGGCCAATTATTCCAAAAACGATCCAATCGGAATTCGTCAAAACTAAGTACAGGGAGTCACCGAACATTTTAAATTGGGGAATTGCATTTGCGGTGTTTTTTAATTAAATTTTCTTATTCCCTTTCATTAACTTTTTTAAGAATCTTGGCAACGTTGCAAAAGTCCTATTCGTGAATTTGAAGGGCCCAGTTTAACCCCTGTACTAATTTTAACAAATATTGGTTGGATCGTCTTTTAGATAATTAACCATACCTAGCCGTTCTTGTATTAATTTTTAAAAAAGCATGATGTCATATCTCCGAAATTGACAGGAGTAAAAAAAGAAAATATTAGGTCATAATAAAGTTTATAAAAGCAATTGATTACAATAATAAAAAATAAGTTATTCCATTATAGACTTTGAAATTCCCTAACCTATAGAGAAAACCATAAGCTTGGCAACCTTGGAAAAATAATTTTTAAATTCTTTATGTTTATTTACCCCTTTGCACAAATTTTGGTTCATTTATATTTGATGGTTGCTGAGATAATCCACCGTTCCGGTTTTTCTCGTAACCCTGTATATCAAAATATGGGTGATTAATTGTATTTTATTATGAATTAATAAAATATAATGTTTTGTAAGGTTTTTAAACAAAATTGCAATTTTAAAGAAATAATGTGTTATCGGGTAAGACCGCCAAAATAAAAGTTCTCAGGTCAAGGTGGCACCAAACCAAATATTATATATTTTTCATTAGGCTGTGTAAATATTTAAAATTTTGTTAAAAATATCAACAATGTAATTTATACAGCGTGTCTACGTAAGTTGGCGTCATATGGGAAGCTTTTTAATATTGATTTTACTAAAAAAAGGGATTCTTTATAATGCATGGTCCAAAACCTAATACAAAACCATCAGATATCAAATTCTATCAGTCCTCTACGAGTTTTGACCAACAACGTAATTTTTGCTTAGGAGTAAAGTACCTGTATTTTTGCTCAATATAAAAAATTGTTAGAAAAAAAAGATGTTTAGAATTAATAATTACTTCTACATATGCAATTTGTTTATTTACAAAAGAAAAAAAAATTGTGTGTGGTGAAAATTTAGGTTTGTACATTAATGCACTACATTTTATGATTTTAAAAGTCATAGGACAGTTAGACATTTTAAATTTATTGTTCTTAAAACAAAAAGAATAAACAATGCACTAATGTACAAACTTAAATTTTCTCTATTTTCGCAGATTTTTTTTTTTTTTGAATGAATTGATGAAACAAAATTGCATACTTCAAAGTAATTTTTAATTCTAAACATTTTTTTTTATTTGCAATATTAGCAAAAATAAGGGTACTTTACTTATGAGCAAAAATTACTTTTTGGCCAAGCCTCGTAGATGACTGACACAATTTGACATCTGATGATTGTATTTTAGGTTTTGAACCATGCAGAACTTTTATAAAGAATAACTTTTTTCGTAAAACCAAAATAAAAAAATTTCCCATATAACGCCAACTTACGTAAACACACTGTATATACATATACAGTGCTTGTCTAAAGTCGGGAGGTCCTGACTTTGGAATTATTTGGTAATTGGGTATTGGAAAAGAAAAATTTAATGGAAAAAGAGTTCTTGTGGCACATCATTTTAAGACTCCTGACAAGTTCTTTATAACCCCAGAATACCTGTACCTCCCAAAAAGTGGCGGTACTTTGAAAATTACCTGAATATTTTATTTGGACGGCCATATCTCCAAAACTAACAAGATAGATAAACCTAATGTGGTATTTGCTTAAAAGTCTTTAAGATATCTTTTTAATGGTGATATAATATACAGGGTGCGTCATTAAAAAATCTATACTTCTGTGATCCTACTCTATGTAAGTATCACTAATATTTACCATTCAAATAAATGTTTAAAAAAGAACTTTAAAAAATACCTAAAGTTTATCCTAGCTTTTATTAGAGTTCAAAAATACGGCCATCTCAAATGAGATATTTACGTGGTTTACAATGAACCGCCATTTTGTAGTGTATAAAGGTATTGATTTTATATTCTACGAATTTAATAAGGATTCGTCAGACTTTAAAACTATGTGCCACTAGACCCCTTTCCATTTATTTTTCTTTTTTAAAATGGCGCCCAGATGTCAGTTTGAGATTTACATATGTCATTTTCTGTTTAAAATTTGGTTTATGTCTGTCTTACTTGAGTCCTTAACTTTTTATGAAAAATCCCAAACAATTTAAAAGTTAGGAGGGGGGTCACTGAATTTAGACAAGTAATATTTTTACATATGACGATTTGTGTTCCTTAAACCTAATATTAAAATTTCTTCCTGTTTGCCCTACATATAAACTATTGCATTCTTTCACAATTTAAACTATAAACTCCAGATTTATTTAATGGTAGTGTTTTTTCCTTAGCATTAAAAAATAACTGAGAAACTTTTTGGGATGGCCTAAAGGCAATTTTTAAATTATTATTTTTGTTAAGATGTGTGCTATTTTATCTGAAACTGGTCCAAAATATGTTAGGGTATGGTATGTTGGGGTGCTATTGGGTTTTATATATGGGTATATATGATTAAGGGCTAATTGTTTTTGTTTTATTAATTAGCGAATTTATGGTACTTAAATCAAAACCGTTATTTTTCGCAATAATTCTTATTGTATTTAATTCTATTTCACGTTTGTGGTTTTCTAAAGGGATGGAAAATGCTCTGTGTATCATTGTTCTATATGCTGCAAGTTTGTGTGTTTTTGGGGTGTGTCGAGTGGTTTGAAATCGTAGTGTCAGTAAATGTAGGTTTTTCTATATATCAAGGAAAATTGGTTGTTCTTTTTGGAAATCGATATATCAAGGAAATTTATGGTGTTATCGATTTCTTTTCCATTGTAAACTTTATTTTAGGGTGAAGGCTATTAAGATGATTAAGTGTTAATTGTAAATCTAAATCGCTACCTGTAAAACACACTAGAATATCATCCACGTATCTGAACCAAAACTTTATGTTTTTCGCAAAATCAGTTTTTAAAAAATTTTCTTCCAGATTAGACATAAAGATTTCGGCTAGAAGTGGACTTAACGATCCCATAGCCAGTCCGTCTGTCTGTTTATAGAATGTATTATTGTACATAAAATAATTTTCTTGAATACAAAAATTAAACAATGTAATAATTTCGTTTTTATGACTGGATTAATATTTTTATAAGTAAGAGTTTCTTCAATGATGGCTAAACAGTCACGATTAGGAACGTTAGGGAACATGTTAACAACGTCAAAGGATACCAGTGTGCAATTATCGGAAATTGTAAAATTTTTAAGTTTTGTGTAGAGTTGTACCGAATTTTTTATTGTATATTGTGGACTGAAATTTGAGATATCTTTATATATGTAATTTAATTTATAAGCTAATTTACTAAGAGGACTGTTTATATATGAAACAACAGGACGAATTGGGGCATTATTTTTGTGAATTTTTATTAAACCATATAACTTAGGGGAGTGGGGTTCATGTTTAAAATTTTAAATTTGTCATTGTTGGACAATACGCCCTGTATATCCTTTAACGTTGCTTTTAATTTATTCTGTATTTTAGAGGTAGGATCATTTTTAAGGATACAAGGTTTTTCTTTGTCTAGAAAATCATTAATTTTTGGTTATATTCACCTTTAGATAAAGCTACAATAGAATTTCCTTTGTCTGCTCGGGTAAAAACTAAATCATTGTCTTTTATTTTTGATTGAATTGATTTAATAACTGTGTTTTGTGATAAATTGATTATGGGCTTGTCTGTATTTTTAAAACTTTTTTAATTTTTCTTTGGTAAAATTTGAATCAGGAATATTTTCAAGTGATAACTCTACCTCACATACTAAAGTTTCTAATCTATTTTTGGGATTGATATTGGGGTTATATTTGGGACCATTTTCAAGAAACTTAATTTCACTCTCTGAAAAAGATGTATCCGATAAATTAATAAACCTTTCATGAAATGGGTGCTGTTCTGGGATTTCTGGCTGACAGTCTCTCAGTTTATTTTCAATGCTAAAGGAGAAAAACACTACCATTAAATAAATCTGGAGTTTATAGTTTAAATTGTGAAGAATGCAATAGTTTATATGTAGGGCAAACAGGAAGAAATTTTAATATTAGGTTTAAGGAACACAAATCGTCATATGTTGATTCCCAAGATGTCGATAATCTTAAAATTTTATATACCGCACCGAAAAGTAAAAAACTTAACATTTTAGAGTCTATTGAAATTTACAAAGCCAATAAAAACCCCTCAATAAATTTATTGAATGACCAGACCGACCTGAGGAGCAGCCCACTATTTACAGTTTTTTAAAATTTAGGATAGGCACTATTATTAAAAATGTGTTAACCAATTGTACGTGTATATATTATATACAAGTTTCAAGTAGTTTAGAATATTCAGTTTGAAAATGTAGCAAAGCTTCGAAACTGCAGTCACAATGTTGATAAATATAGTGATACTTATATATTTGTTTCCAAAAAATAAATATTTTTATATTTCTGTTTGGAAAAAAATTAAATTTTATCATAATTTTTCTAACACTTTTTGATAACAGAGGGATTTAAGGCGATAAAAACTTTTGGCTAGTATATAAATCAGTATCTCCAAATCGGACCAGTGTTCGACAGAGGCAACCTTGCAGTGAGGAAAATTACAAGCAGAAAAAGTTCTTTTCTCTTTTATTTATGGTAGAATGATTTCTACTGCTTGTTAACATTACATATTTTCGTTAAAAATTAAAGTGTTTTTTTTTTAAATAAAGTTGTGACTCAGAATCCAGAAACGTAAAAAGATAGCACAATTGTGGTCTATTTTTGATGAATGTTGATGATTTGGCCTTGAAATCAACTTGGTCATGACGCTTTGAGGTCAAACCGGACACCAGATTCGAATTTAGAGACCCCAAAAATATAAAGATACCCTAGTCTGTCGGATCAACAACTTTTTTTTCTTTTTGTTGGGCTGTGTTATTTGTACAATAGCTTTTTTGTTAGAGAGACGAAATATTGAAATAAATGCATTTAGAACGACAAATATTTCGCTTTTGCAAAATGTTTATGATTATTTCTGGCCTGTGGTCTCAGGAAATACCAAACGCAGGAAAGATTGGAAAATTTTTGTACAAAATTTACAGAACATTAAACCCAAGTACCTACAAGGCAGTATTGATACTTTTTGCTGTTGAGTTTTTAGGTTAATAAAGAGTAGGAAATCTGAAAGATGGTAAGTAAGAGTTCTTTTAAGAATATTATCCGTAATTAAGCATTTAGAAAATAATAAAAAAACTTAATAACTACCTTTTTCTAAAAGAAAAACAGTCTAGTATCTACTTTTTCAGTATACCAAGTAAGTCCAGTATTCTGACAAAGCTAATTTACACGTTAAGCTACGATTTTCTAGAACTGTCGGTCGGTGGAAACCGCGCTCTTTTTTTTTTTAAAAACAAAAAATTAGAAAACATTTAATAATTCTATTATTTTTCTAATTTCCGGTAATATCAAAGTTAGACTGGATAGGTCATTAGCTAGCATATACAGGGTCTTTTCTAACTACGGTATAAAACTTAAGAAAGCAATTTATAATAGTTTTTATAACAAAAATAACTTCCTATAAACATATGTCCGGAGTTGCATTATTTCTAAGATACAGAACGTTAAAGTTTTAAAAACAGAAGGTATTTCCTAAATATCTTTAAAACCCTTTAATTAATTTGGATAAAATTTGATACATTTATTTAATGTAATAAGATGCTTGTGAAGCTGTACCTAGATTAATATTATTGGGTATATTGTCGTCTCCGTGAGCACCATACCAATATTATTGAGAAAAAAGGTACCCCACTTTTTATAAAAATTTTACATTTAGATTTTTTTTAATAAGCAGTAAAAAATGCAACTTTTTAGTTCCTTGGGATTTGTATTAATCCAGCTTTGTTTAAAAAAAATAGCCGCTTTAATTTCTTCTAAAAAGTACCTATAGACAACATGATATAAAAACTAAAATTAAACAATAAACAATAATTTAACTTAAAATAAATAAGCAGTTAGGTGATTTATCGAAAATCGTTATTTTCCCTACTTACTAAGGTGAAAATTCTGTATTTTGTTAATTTTTGGCTAAACGACCTTCGGCGGTTATACTTATTATAAAAAAACCGTCAGCCGGCGGTTTTTATATATTTTCCTATGTGAAAACCGCCGAAAATCTAAATTAAATTGTTATTACCGGCGATTTTTACCTATTTTATCGGTTGATGCCGCTGTCAGGCGGTTTTGCTTATAAAAACTATTAAAATCCCCCAAATAATAATTAAACTTAAACTAATATTAATATTTGTTTGTTTACTAGTTTAATATTTTTTTTTAATTGCACCCTCTTCCCAGGACTTGCGGCCCTATGTATAATAATACACAAAAGTATTTTCAATAAGAGACCAAAAAAAAACCCTGGCTTTTAAATTCGCGCTTTCTTTCCATCGCTTGGCGCCCTATGTATAATAAATCCAGATCGCACGCCTCTTTTGGTTTTAGCCGATTTAACACCCTCTCCCTTTTTTCGTAGATCCGGAGCTAAAGCCTGGAGTATTTTTTAGCGATAAGAAAAAAAAACGATCGTTTCATAAAACTAAAGTAATACCAATTAAAGTATGCATGTATTAACGGTGGAAATAGTATATTTCTAACTAGTGCTGAAAGTGCCACTTTTCCGCATGCAACTGCAGTTGACCGAACGACGCGTAACGGTGTTCGGTCAAGCAGTCAAGTGCGGAAAAGGCACTTTCGGCACGTGTTAGGAACGGTATTTTTTCTACGAGTGTGTGGAAAAAGTCAAACTTAACAACCATTTGATAATTTTTATTTTTACCATTACTGCTTATTATAATTAACAACATTAATCATAAAAGAACAATTGGTAGCATTTTGCAAATAAATCGCAGAGGCAAGTTGTTGTGTGTAAGGTGCGGAGTTAGAGATTGCCGTTGAGGTGCAATTAAACCGGTCGTCGTCAAAGGTAGCTGAATTTTGAGATAATATTTTGTTTGATAAGTCTATTAAAACTTGTAGAGCTTTCTAGGTAGCCTTCTGCAACAGATGATGACTTCCAACCTCCAAGTCTTTTAATATTCGTTATGCCTTCACCAGAATTAGCTAACATTGTAGTTCTGGGTTTGGAAATCGTAAATAGGTCAATCAATTTGTTTTTTTAAATTATCGAAAATAAATAATTATTAAGGTTAGATTGACTTTAACTATTATTCGGCAGTTTTTAATAGTCTATATCATATGTTGTTTATGGCTACATTCTAGAATGACTAAAAGTGGCTTCAATTTTTGTTTCTCGAAAACGAAGCGAGATGCGAAGAAAACACAGGATACTAAAAAGTTGCATTTTTAATTGTTTAATGGGAAAAAAACATAGAAAATTTGATAAAAAGTCAGTGGCGTGCTTTTTTCTCAATAATATTGGCTGTGGTGGCCACTGAGACGCCACTGAACCAATAATCTTATTCTAGGTAAAGATTTACAAGCGTTGTATTACAAGAAATAAGTCTACCAAATTTTATTTAAAGAGGAATAAAAGAGTTTTTAAGATATTTAAAAAATATTGCCATTATTTTTAAAACCTTTAAAGCCCTATATCTCAGAAAGGGGGCAAGTTCGGGCATATGTTTATAGAAATTTTTTTTCATAAAATACATTAAAAATCACATCTTTAAGGTTCGAACCGTAGTTAGGAAACAACCTTTATTTATATATTTTACCAATGCAATTTTTTTTTATTAAATAGGGTGTCGAGCTAGCAGTGCTAAAGTTAAAAAAAACTTTCAAAACTTCAGTATTTTAAATTAGTTAATAGGACATCCTGTATTTTTTTATTATTATTACTTTAGACCTTTAAATACCTATACATGTTTTTAATAATTACTTAGGTATAGGTAGACCTAAGACAAGTATATGGAGTGTTACAGAATAAGATGCTAGTGATTTTAAGAAGAAAAGTTTAAATAAAGCTACCTCTTAACCCCAAACTTTAATTTAATTTGGAACACACATATACAGAAACGTAGACCAAAGATTTTTGATAAATATTATGTACGTCACTTTTTCCATTTAAATAAAAACTATATTATAATCCCCCTTCATTTTGGGGCAAATTTAATATCCTGACATTTTTTCACCTGACATACGATTGTGGCGAGAAAATATTAAAACAATTAGCAAGGAAATACATTTAATTATTTTATTAACTTATGGAAATTATGTTATCATTACAACAACTTTAATTCTAGAAGTCTAGCGGTTCTTTAATATTAAATAGTTTTTTTAAAACTTATACAGGGTGTCCCAATTTTTGTTCTGAGATTTGAACACCCTGTAGCTTCAAAAAGAAGGGGTTTAGGACATAGCTTTATTTAAACTTTTCTTTCTCAAATCCTATAAGTATTAACACTCCTAAGGATCAGTATCTTATTTCATAACACACTGTATAAGTTTTGGTAAATGGGAAAAGAATTAATTAAAAAAAAATCATTTAAAATAGTAAAGTTGCCCTGCACCGGGTGCCCTTGAAATAACTTTTCTGCTACCATTTTTTACATAAACTAACTTGGTACAACTGTTAGACAAATGAAAAGTCATTTTTAAACTTATATGATATGATTTTACAAACTTTCGGTTTTACCGGAAATAATTGGATTTTTTGATTTTTAAAAGAAAATCCTGTTTTTTTTTTTAATTCTGCAAGCCATTTAACGTCAAAACTCAATATATAAAAAATATTTTTTAATTAAATTTAAATTTTTTATTTGCCATAATTACTTTTAGAAAAATACGAAATAATTTTTTTAAACTTTTGTAGTAGACGGCACTTTTTTAGTTTTTTTGTTCTGGCTTAAAATTTAAAATTGGACGATATTACTTTCATGATATTTCTAAATACAGTTTTTAGGCCAAATCTAACGATTTAAAACAGTATAGTAAGAACATTTTAAAAGCGCAAATTCAGTACACTTTGAAAATAATACAAAAAAACATAAAAAAGGCCTCCTGCAATCGGACTATTTTATACAAAGGCGCCGCTATCCTTTACAGCGACGCGCCGATACACTATGGGATAGAAATCCATTATTTTGGCCAAAAAGCAACTTTGAAATTTTAATGGCTCATGCTGTGTATTTCAAAGTAGATACTCCAAACTACATGTACGCAAAATTATAAAAGGATATGACGACTTCTATTGGGGTAATAAGAAACTTGAAAATGTCTTTTAAGTAAACATAAATATACAACATTTAATCCACTTAGTTTATTATTAGCCTTGTTTACTGAAAAAAGTAAAAGAGTTTAAATAATAAGAGCTATTGTTGTGTTTCCGATGCAGTTCCGCGAAGTCTCGCTACTTTTGTCAAAGATTTTTTTACCTTTTTCTTTATCAGTTTTTGTACTTACAATTGTCTTTCTACTTTTTGCTACTTCTGAGTGTAAGGACAGATACAAGGTTTTTTTATAATTTACAAGGTTTTCCAAGGTTTTAAAATTTAATATGTTTTGTCCTACACTGTATATTCTCAAAGATAAAAGCATTCTGATGAAAGATATGGATTCTATAGAATCTACCCAACAAACAGTGTTTTTATTTATTTTATACGTTAAAAAATTAAAAAAGTTGGGAAGATGTATCTCTATTACGCTTCTAAGAATAATTTAAAATTATTTTTCAGATTTGGATGGTCATATTTCCGAAACTAATTGAGATAGACACATCAAATGTAGTATTTTTTTAAAGCATTTTAAAATATTTTTTTGGTGGTGATATAACAATCAGGGTATTCCATTTAAAAAAATCATACCTATTGTTATACCCTGTATATCATATAAGATAATAATCATCGGATTATTGATTAGAATACTACCGAATTAACCAAACAAGCTGACATTTTAGTTTATTTTGTACAATAAAAAATAATAATGTTAAGAGGGGTGTAAATTTATAATAACATATAATAAGTTTTAGCTTTTTAAAAAGCATTTGTAATAATTTATAATATTTTTCCAGTAAAAAGCACCCCATTTTAAGTTAGATTGGTAAGTTTTAGAATGTTGACCAAAAAATTAATTTCTATCCCATAGTGCGATGACCAGCTGCATCAACCGGCATATCATAAAAGAAATATAGCAAAGGCGGCCGCGAAGTCAAGCATGCCGATTTATTTGCTTTAAACTTTTTGTGATTCTTTTTTCTTATCAAAGAGCACCGAATTTACATTTTTAAACTGTTCCTTCTATACAACACTTGCCTTAATTTTTAATAATAAAAAAATCAAATATGTAAATACATGGTACCAAAAAGATCATTTACGTAAATAATAAATATTTGGTTCTTTTTTAATAAAATGTTGTCTATTTGTAAATAGGTAAGAACCTATTATAAAATACATAACAATGATAAAAATATAAAAAATGTTAACAAAAACTTTACACTTTTTAATTGCAACTTTTGTATAAAATGGCTGTTAGCTCCTAAATATAAAATTGTTACAGACGATTTGTTTAAACTGGGGTATACACGGTCATGCAAACCTGAAACGCACTTGCATGAAAGCAAATGTCAAATGAAGGTTTTGATACACACGATTCAGATGTACCTGACAGTCTAGCGTTAGTTTTGGCAGCTGGTGATGTGATCAACTTAAACATAAGCGTAATTCAGCGAAAAGATTATTTAGTTTTGCCAATGTATTTATTACTTTTAACTTTCCAAAAGCATGGATAACCTTGGTACATATCTATAAAATCACGCAATACATCTTCCTGGCGCCAAAGAGCCATTTTGTTAACTCAAAACCAACAATATAACCCCGTAAGCGACGTCCCTAAACTGAAACGTTAACTAACGTGTCCTACACATGCACAAGTTTGCACGATGCGCGCCATGAAAAATTAAACTCGGACATCGAGTCACATGCCAAGCCAGATGTGGCAGTTTTTTAATACACACGGTCAAATTTGCGCACGAGCTTTGGTTTTTTTGACAGATGTGACAGTTTTGCATGACCGTGTATACCCCGGTTTAAAGTTATTTCATATAAAAATAAAGACAGCATTTCTTTTGTATTTTGTTATTACCAAATGTATTCTGTATACAAATTCAAAATTTTCTGTTCGTGATTCATTTTTTTACAGGCAATTTTTTTTATCAATTATGATTTTTTAAAATCATTATTTTATTTTATTTGTTCTTTTGTAAATCTTATTTGTGCACAGTCTGTGTGTGCTTATTTAGTTATTAACATTAAGTAGTTTAGCACATATGTTATTACCCGACTTGTTTTTAATTTTCTTTTTTCACTATTTTTTTTTTTTTTTTGAGTTTTATTTATCTTACCATTTAATGGGTGACCATACACTAAAAAAACAGTAATAGTAACTTTTTTCTCACGTGAACTCTTCATACAAAACGGCAATGCTACCCCTAATAGGTATCAGTTGGGTATAAACACATCCACCTAACCCAGAAAAAAAAATTCACGCAATTACGTAAAAAAAATAAGCTATTAGCTAAATGATAAGTTTGGGAACCTCTGATATAGATAAAGAAACAAAAAAATGGAGCTGAAAAGTAACTTTGAGGGCATCCCCTATATCAAAAATTTGAAATTAAATTTTTAGCAGCCGAAAACTTGAGTCAAATGATATTGGTAACTTTAATTTGTTGTAAAGTACAACTTTGTGGATCTAAAGATTCTATGGAATTTTTACAACTGGCGGAGAACGAAGAAAGACAAATTTTCGCTAGTAGTGATACTAATTCGATCGCTATTTACCAATGGCATATTAAGCACTGCAATAATATTGTTAAACCATTAACTGTTGGGTCCTTAATTACTGGAACTCTTTTTTTATTAGATGGTAAGAAGGAATTACTAACTTTTTAATAGACTAACATCATTGGCGTAGCTATGTAACCAAAGGCAAGGCTGGGACAAAACTAGTTTTGTTGTACTCCAGATTCGTTCTTAGGCAATGCGCAAATCTAGGGCCGGCCTGAGGGGTGAGTCAGTGAGGCAACCACCTCAGGCGGGATGTTTTCAGAGGCGGCATTATAGTCCGACGGGGGCGGAAAAATGATCCGCTTTAACATAATGTTTTTCGTTTTGCGCAAAAACTTTTATGTTCTGTTTTTAATTTAAAGGGGTCTTTTTTTGGTTCTCAAAAATATATATGAAGGTGGAAAGAAGACTGATGTTAAGTGTTTAGAAGTAAAACAAAAGAATTTTGAAACGTCAAATTTTATTTCCTTGTAGGGTTGTAGGGGCGGCAAAATTCTAGCCGCCTCGGGTGCCAATTTATCTTGGGCCGGCCCTGCGCAAATCTACCCTAAATAGGCAAAAAGTCTGATGTTATTTGTTTTAATACACGCCAAATATTATTGTTTTTCCTAACAACAAAATAAAGAAACACCCCCTCAAAAACAAAAAAAATACATTAATATTTGGCGTGTACCCTAACAAATTTAAATGAATTCGCCGAACCAGTACAGAACATATTTTGATTTAGAAAAGAATTTAATCGCAAAATTGGTCATTTTTATGTTTCTACACTAATTTGATATGCAAAAGGAGTTCTACATTTTGATACTTTTTTACGGTTTCTAGGGGTAAGGGTTAGAAAGTTAAGATGTTGGCTGTATAAACCATTGCAGAAGAACTGAATTATTGTACTTTAGATTTTTTAACCTTTGACTGAATGTAATATTTTTGTAAAGTTTTTAAAGTCATCACATTAGACTGTTTTGCCCTAGTTAAAAGTAAAAATATATTGCCTTATTTTAAAGATGTCGTGGCAATGGAATTTGTTAAATTATTGAATTCTTAGATATTAAAATAAAGAATATAGTTGCTGTAGTAATTTAGTATAAACAAAAAATTTGAAAACTTAGTACTATCTCCTCATATCCAAAAGATACCTCTGCAAAGTCAAAAGAGTTTTGTCAAAAATGTAAATTTATTTAACTGCATAAAAACACCATGGCAAAAGAGTTAATGCCTAATAAAAATGTAAAACTTTATATATTTAATACAAACCCCTATATCAGGTTCATATAACTGAAAAAAATCAAATAAAATAAGTTGGGAATCTAATTAGGCCCTAGTTTCTATTTGGAAAACTTTCTCATAACTGTATTTTTGCAAATAGATTCTTTTGCCTTTGCATGGTAGAAATTCAGACACGTATAGCGCGTGCGGGGTGATGCGACTAGAGAGACACGACTCGAACGTGCCTGACGCGCAGCTTTGTTCACCGCATATTGAGACGCGTCTCACACAACCGACCACTTTAAAAAATGTCTGATACAATGACAATTAACAAAACAACAAAACTTTATTTCCCTGAAAACAAGACGTGTGCGGCACGGGCAACTGTGCCCCATACAGCAAAAGCTACGTGTGCAAGAGTAGATGCGACCCGCTCCATGTCGTTGCGTGTTGCCATAATTTCTATTTATTTCGCTCTTTCTCTCCCCAAGTTTAAAAGCTAGTTACGCTCATGACCACAATGCTCATTTGAAAGACATTGTGGTAGTAGTCACTAAAAATAATAATAATTAGATTGGGGAATAATTTAAATTATATATTATATGCTTACGATTAAGTTAAACCATTTTTTATTATTCATGCCGCACTACTACCCCCTCACTATATATGGCATCCCACTGGTGACAGCAATAAAGCAAACGCGCGACCACAAGCCTAAATCACCATTTGTGCTTATTTTCTACCTGTAAATGTAGCCTTGAGGGACACCGATAATATTAAATTGGATTTTTGTTAGTTAGACCTTATTACCTGACGGGCCTTATAAGCCGCACCCACCTTATACATAATATAGACAATATAGAAAGTAACTCGTATTTTCAAAAGTAAAGCTAATTAGAACTTTTTATATTTATTTTTGAATTTAGCAGATAAAAATTCATTTAAGTAGGCTATTTTTCATTCCGAAACGTTTTTATTGTTGGGCAGTGCTATTAGTTGTTTTAACTTTTTGTTTTAAGGTATATACAACACCTGCAAATTTTACATCAACTATACTAAGGAGGAACAGAAATTTATTGAAAAAACCATTTCCCATTATTTTATGGTTTCCATTTGATACAAATACATTTTATATTCCTTTCATGTTATATCAAATAACGAACGTATGCCAAAGTATACTATTTTATATTACGACGCAGACATTTATTCATTCCAGTATGGTAAGTATAAGGGTCCAGCCACACATAGCCGCAATTAATTTGGAAATATTCAAGAGCACTTTTTATGCCTAAAAAAATAAAAAAAAACATCTTTTCAAGCAGATTTTTTGACTTATCTCTGTTCCTTATTATCCAAACTTTGTGTGTAGTATAGGTAATAGTCTGAAAGTCTCACATAACCGTACCGATGCCCCACAAGACCCGCACCGTAGCACGATCGTGTCCCCATGCGTTTTGTATTAATTTTTAATTTTGATGGTGATGCATCGTACAGTCTGAGACATGCTCAGTCAATAAAATCATACTTGGATCGGATAGCCGTATAGCGCCGATGTTTCCCGAGCCAAGCGTTGAGTTTACTGGGCGTAATCTTTTATTTCAGTTTATTACGTATAAAAATAAAGAGTTAGTGATTTAGGGTTATTGGGTAAACAAAAAATATAAGAGAAGGTGATTTTATAAGTAAAACTTCTGAATACATTGATATTTTTTGTGTATGGTACGTGGTCGGGCACGGTGCGGTAATATTAAGCCTACGGCACTTGATTAGAACGGTACAACGGTGGTTATATGTGGCCAAACCTTAAAACTGCGTTATCTTATTTGTGAAGGTTTATTTTACGATGAAGGGTTATGTAAAGCGTGGAATAATTGACTCTTATTACTGCAGTTTGATTAAATACAAAACGTTTTGCACCGCATCCCCCTACATTTTACCGGGAAAACGCACGGCCACGGGCTCGTTGCGGTTATGTGAGGCTCGACCTTAATGGACAGTTAGGCTAAATTTCTGAGAGGGTTGGTAAAGTTTTAAAGAAAGAAGTTTTTTTACCATTTTGCATTTTAAAAGTCAAGCCATTTAAAATCTATAGTACAGGGGGCGCCTTTTCGTTGACCTTACAGGATATAGCGAAAACTAAAAAAAAGATAGAACAAATCTGGTTCCGCAATCTCGATTTTCATTTTCTAAAACAAATTCAATGGTGAAAGTAAATTATGGCTAACTAAATTCGTTTTTTTATCAATTTGGCTAGGCACTTGCTTAATATTAGAGATAGGAAAAAATGTAAATAGAAAATTTTTAACGAATTTGTCGTCAAATTCAGTGGCGCACCTATATTTTTTTCATCGACTTTCATTTTTAAGTTATCACACAAAGTTAGGTTTTAATAAAGGAAACACCTAGTACATTTTTATCACGAATAGAAAGGTCACCCTAAAAATCGTTAAAAATACCACATTTGATATATTTTACCGGGTGTGTCTTAAGCGAGGTAAGCTGGAGTTTGTTGACACGGGACTTAAATATTTGAATATTTGGGGGAATGAAAAGACCTTCGCAGGCAGCAGGTATCACATTCTAGAATTCCGAGGATAAAATAAAGAACAAAGTGGGAAGTTGGGGTCTGCCCAGATGAACAGTATAGGGATGCATACGCGCGGCATCACGAGTTTTTGTTGAAAACCGAGAGTTGATGAATTATACTGGACAATTCTTTAGAACAGAAGCCATAAAAGTACCTATAAAAATGAAATAAATCCCCCACAGCCGGACGATGGGCAAGAAAAGGAAGCGTTTCTGTAAATGTTGGATCATTAATGAGACGAACATGGAATCAAGCATGCTAAGGGTTGTGGAGGACGCCATGTCCCAGATATAAGAACAATATTTCAAGGGAAATCGCACACATTAAAAGTGTATAAATTAAAAGGGAAAAATACTCTTTGGTTAGAAAAAATAATCCAAGTTTTTTAAGGCTGCCGTTGCTATAGATACAATGCGTTTATGTCAGTTAAGGTTATTCTCAAATGTGACGCCGACAAGATTGAAGGTGTCTTTGCTCTACAAAACTTGGCTGCCTCTAAGTAAAGGATGAGTATTTGATGACTCTTTTTGCGATAAGGAACATGATTGTGTTTTCGATGCATTAAAATGGACAACAATTTTGGCGCCCCAATCCATTATTAAATTTGTCCTGTGAAAAAAATATCTGCATCGCTTTGAGTTTGCTTTCTAAATCATGTTTAGAGATGGGTTTAGAAACCTGAAAACTGGAGTGAAGGGTACTATCGTCGGCGAAACTGTGAATGAAATTAGTTGTGGACCAGAGAAGGTCATTGATGTGAAGAAGAAATAATGTTGGTGCCAGTACTGAGCCCTAAGGCACTCCAGCATTTACTTGGTGAAAGCTTAAAGAGTGGCCATCCACAAAGATAGATTACTAGAAAGCCAAGTACAGAGTTTAGTTAAAGACGATAGGAGAAAAGTTTATTAAGGAGTGCGGCATGCCTGACCTGGTCAAAAGCTTTGGATATATCAAGAGCAACGATCTGGGACTCACCTAGAAACTCAAGAGACTTATTCCAGCAGTGTGATACAAAGGAAAGAAGATCTGCTGTAGATCTTTTGTGGTGAAATCCATATTGCCTGTCGTGCAAAATTTTGTATTTTTCTAAATACATAAGGATTTGTGAATTAATGAATTTCTCCTTTACTTTACAAAGAACTGAGAGAAGTAAAATTTGTATATGGTTGGATAAAAGAGATTTTGGTCCTTTCTTGGGAATAGGTTGAACACGTGCAGCGTTTTAGTTCTCCGGAAAAATACCTGTGTCGTAAGGAATTCGAAAGAGCCAAGTTAAGATGGGTGTAAGTTATGGAGCACATTTTATTAAAACGACTGTTGGTATATCATCCAGCCCTGACGATTTCTTGGTGTTAGGAGAAGAAAGGAACGCTTATTGTGTTTAATTCTAAAAATAATATCGGGCATTTTATAAGAAACTGGGGAAATAGATGGAATTGGATAATTTACGGAAGGGTCAAGGGTTGAATTGGCAGCAAATTTTTTAGCAAATAATTCTTCCTTTCCCTTAGCGGTAAAAATAATTTCATCTTTCAAAGTTAGTGATGGAAAAGAACAAATATAGTTACAAGCCATACTAATATGAACAGTTTTTAAACCAAAATGGGGTTGACTCACTGATCTCAATGGATTGCCAATGTTATTACCTGCGCGAAACAAAAGTTCCATTTCATGGGCGAAAATCCGAGTTTGTGCGCAAGCAAATTAAGGGTAAACGAACCTGGCGCTAAACAGACTATCCGCATTATCGGAAAGAATTTGTCGACGGCGTCCTGGTTTTCTGTTCGAAGTACGGTAGCTAATGAGCGTCACGGTCAGACCGCGGACGAAGGGTACGGGGTGCCAGTGTTTTTATTTTGCCACGGCTTTTAAGTGCGCATGTTCGTCCACCTGTCCATTCCATTTACTGCGTGAGGTCGTAAAAATCCGAAAAATACTTCTTGCTACTGCGGATCTAAATGTAGGTTACCTATGGGTTAACGTTGTAACAGTACATATTTTGCAAATAAAGGCTTCTTTAGTTCAGTCACCGTCCTGACTGAACTGGTATAAGTTTTGTAAATTCGCGTCCAGAAATTGCACAACAAATGAAAGAAAATATGGAAAATGTTAAGGTATTTTTTGTAGCAAGGTCATTTCTGAAGTGGTAGTTTAAAAAATTATAAAATTGTTTGACCAATTGGATTAATTTATTTAAATGTTTTTGGTTCTAGGCATTTTGTAAAAGTAAAATATCTTACTTAAGTTTATCGTAATTTATGTTTCTAATGTATTTTAAATTTACCATTACCTTAAAAATAGGTACCTTTTTTATTTTAAGCGCTATAATAGATTTTTTAAATACAAAAAATGCGTGTTTTAACCTCTATAAAAAAGTACCCCTATAATTTTTTGTAAATGCATAAATAAAAGAGTTATTCCATACCAAATATTAAAAACAAGATGGCGGCCTTTTTTAAGTATTTGGAATTGTGCCAGCGCCGTAGACTTTTAGTATATTAATCTAGGAACTTTTTCCCACACATTAAAAAAATAATAGAGTGTCTCCTCTTTGTTTAACCTTACCCTATTATAAGAGCTGAGTAAAACCACATCCGGTGGACCCCTAATTTCCACTTGATTATGAAAACTAAATTCGTGTATTTTTAGTAAGTAGTTACTATCAACAATTAACAAGTAAAACAGTTTTTTAAAATTTTCATTATACGACATTTTTTTACAGTAAAAATTTTAAGTAGTTTAATTAAAAATTAATTTCTAAGTAACCATCAAAGGTAAATCAATTAATAAACTTTTTAGAAATTATTGTTAAATTGCTATATTTTAATAAAATATTAATAAAATATAAAAAACATAAAATTATTTATTTATTAGCCTATGGTTAATTAACTTTTAAACAAACAAATACAGATTTCGATGACTTCTCGTAAAATAGATTTGTTTATTGTCAGTTACGAGATCTCAACTTTATTAATAAAAATAAAAATAACTTAAACAATATAAATTTATTTATAACCGGGCGCCGGGGGCAGGCGCTATCAGTACAATGCGCGGTCCAGTATCTCAAAGTTTTTTCAACTCCTGTCTGTAGTAATTAAAAACAAAAATTGAAAATATAATTTTTTAACAAATCCTTTTTTTATTATAGTATTAACAACAAAACAACAATTAATTTTATTATTAAAAAATAAATAAATAAAACGAATTTAGACACAAAAATGTAACGCGTTATTTTAATTAATTTTTAATAACCTTAATAACAACGACGTATGGACCCAGCGATTCATTCATAATTTTATGATAAACATTAAGCCAACAATCCTAATAGGCAAAGGGGGTTAGGCAAGTGAGATGTGAAAATGGCGGACTTACTTTTTGACCTTGTCGATAGTATGCACCCAACGACGTTGGTCTCTATTTACCTGTGAAAAGTGAGGTGCGGAAATGCCTATCCATATTGTCTTTCAAAACACTTTCTAATCACCAACAGACACCAGAAAATACACAAAAAAACGCATTATAAGCTTTATTTGATCACTTTTGGCTTTCCAAATTGTCAAATGACAGAAACCAACAGAAATGACAAAGTAAAGGGGGCGTCACCCACAAGCGTTTAGGAAAAGTTCATTCATGTTTTATTTACGATGGAGTAAAAATCCCTGGGCGGCGTTGCCGGGATTAACAAATAATCACGTATTTTCAGAACTTTGCTTTTTTAAAAAGATAATAACTTATAATATTTGAACATATATTTTTATTATGATATCTAAAAATAATAAAATTATATGTATTGCTCATTTAAAAAGTAATATTACAAAATTCTTTGATATAGAGGCTTATCCAACAACTACTTGTGGTTAGTAAGTTTAGAGTGGAAAAATTAAATTTGGCAAACCGCATTTTAGCGCTTTTACTGTGATGTATTGATGACAACAGCTCAAACGTAAACAAACCTGGTCCATACGTCCTTGCTTGATAAAGATACCGTTCTATATTAGTTTTTACCACAATTTGTCTTTGCAAATAGAATAAACATTTAAAAAATTAGGTAATTACCTTTTTTAATTTTATTAGTATTAACGTCGCTTGCCATCACTTCCCATTATGCGATTAAACTAAAATTTTACTGGGGATGTTTTTTTTATCAAATGGAACCTTTATAAGGGTGGTGACAGCACATATTTTAAGGGTTGCCTAAGATGGGTCACCCTATTGCCCATTTTGTTTTTCTTTTTAAGGTTTTTATAATAGCAGAATTTAAGATGTTACAACACCAGATTGAATATTTTAATTTATACGCTGAAACTAATGAGAATCCTGAGATAGACGAAGATATATTTTTAAATACGTTAAAGACCGCAGCAAAAAAACATCAGAAACTTATAAGGTAAATGCTACAACAACTATGTTAAACCTTTATAAGGCATTTTCAAATATTGATCCGATGGTTAGGTATATCTAATCAGCTGTTTTTAAGATTCACTGGAAATTTTGGTATTTTATGAACACGTATGTTCCATTTGGCTTTTATTCATCGGCTTCGTGTCAAAACAAAATATAACCTTTTTGCTTTGTTCTTGTCCGTACAGTTATCTTAAAGATTTTAACTATATTTAAGCTGTAAATAATTAAAAAATATCAAATCGGGTAAACCCAAGATCAATATTTGAAAATGCCTATAATGGTACTATTTAAATCACGCAAGATGACGATTACTTTACAATTTTAGTGTTTAGTAAAGTCAAACGACAACAAATTGTAAATTAATTGTAATTAGACAGAGGCACTTCCAATTGTCTTGTCGAAATAAACAGTATGTCTAATTTACATGAATCCAATAAATAATAGTTTAAAAAAACTAAAAAACACGCTTTTATATGCAACCGAACTAAAAATTAGAAAATAATTTTTCATTACAAAGAGTTTGTCACTTCAGAGTAAAAAGCGTGGGGTGCATTTTACTATTTTTTCATAACTTTTCCCTCATAGATATTTGCAAATAGAATAATTATAACATTTAATATATTAAGCACTCCACGCTTTTATTCTGAAGTGACAAATTCTTTGTAAAGAAAAATTATTTTCTAATTTTTAGTTCGGTTGCATATAAAAGCGTGTTTTTTAGTTTTTTAAACTAATATTTATTTTTCATTTTTTAGTTCGATATATCAATTAGTTTTTAAAAATAAATGCTCCAGTTTATTCACTAAAAATTCCTTCGCCATTTTGTCAAGAGACACAGAGGATCCTTGATACGTGTACAAAGTTTCAAAGAAATTGAATCGCTGGAAGTTGGTAAAAATTAGGCTCAAAGATTCCGTTACATAGATAGATAGATAGATACCCCTCGGGGCTCACACATTGTGAGTATGGGGTTGGCAATCCCAAGGTACCCTAGCTGGATTTGCACCTTTCTTCAACTTGTCTTGGGTCAAATCCACTTTCTTTTCTCTGTTTCTTATCGGTCTCTCTTGACCAACTCATGTTCTTTTCCGACCCCGACGCTATTAGGTTTGCGAAGGCTAGGGGTCTCTCATTTACTAGCTACACTTCTTCCCTACCCTGAATCCCCAGACAGGAGTAAACCTGGAAAAAAATCCGGAAACCAAGGTGTCAAACGAACCGTGCTGATGGGTGAATGGCTACACGACAGATAGTCTCGAACGGAGTCCCGCAAGAACCTGGCGACACTTGTATGGTAGTAGATGCCTTAGTGTGGTAAGGGCGCACTGCCACACCGGACTGGATATTTCGACCCCACTCGTGGGAACACTATGAAATCAGGTAAAGAAAAAATACTAATACAAAGAAGACTGATGACCAAGACAAATCTAAGGAGTCTGGAAACGGAGGCAACACAGAAGACAGTAAAAATGAGAATGAACTAGCTAAAACGAAAACATTGGAGGCGCATGGCATGACATAGAAAATTGACAGAGATGCACATGCACTGAAGCAATGCGAGAGCGGATTCCGGTGTATGTAGCACGAAGTAGCGTAGTGGCGACAGAGGAAGGGGTTTTTAGCTGGCGGCAATTTTGCCGGAAACCGCACTCCCCAAGCGCTAGAAATCTCAGAACATCAAAGCTTGGGGATGTCTGACAAACAGAGATAGATAGATAGATAGATAGTTACAACCCAAGCTAATAAAAGCGTGTTAAAAAAGGTAGACGATTGTTTCATATTTATTCTTGATACTTAATTAATTACACTCGATGGCGGGAAAGTAGAAATAGTGCTGAGGTATCCACGCAAAATTGATGTTTACCATTAATGTTACCATCGAAAACAAACATCAATGTCTCTAAAAACAATTTTCCAAAATGACAATAAAAAGCTATGGTAAAAATGTTTTTAAATTTTATTTCCACAAGAGACAGTTTAGTTTTTAGGCTATATTATTAATAAAACATCGACATTTCATATTACAAATTATACCTGTTACCTGATTATACTGGTCACCTTTAATTGTTAATTATTCTTAGATGTTTGGTGGTCGGTATTGACAAGTTTTACCGTATAAATATTTGATGTTTGTGGCTGTTTTCTAAAAATATTTTGATTTTCCGTATCCTTAACCAAGATATTTAAAATAAGTGTCCGACGGTGATCATAATAATTATGAGAAGCCCTTACAAAAATGGCATACAGATTGTGACAAAGTTGAGAGAGATTTTATCACAAAACTTGTAACAGTTTAATTTCATCATTAGGGATGCATTTATTCATTCCGGTTATGCGAATTAACACTATAGTATATTACATTACAAGTGTGGAAAATGACTAATTTCACACGAGTGGGAATATTGTAGCACGAGGCGTTAGCCGAGTGCGACAAACCCACGAGTGTAAGAAAGTCATTTTCACCACACGAGTACTGTACACTATTTTTCCTACGACCACAAATTATTCACCAAAAAAAAAAAAAAATTAAAGTTTGTCTGTTCAGAAAAAATAAAAAACAATTGAGAACTTTGCAACACTAGGGTGATATTTACTTTGCAACACTAGTGTGATATATACTTTTCCTCACTGCTATATAATACTGTTTTGACAATATTTTTACATCGAAAATCACCTACCTAGAAGCATTATATAACTTTTATCATTTTGGAATTTAAAAAGGCCCTCACTTAATAAAAATTGTATGGTTTTGTTAGGTAATAACGCTAATAGTTTAATACGGTTTTCTGCTATTATAAGGTTTTTTAAAAATTATCGATTCTTACATATTTTAGACACTCTTCTAAATAAAACGTAAGTGGTGCATATCCAAAATATTCCGTTTTTTAAAAAATATCAGTAAATAAACTTACGGGACCGGGGAGTGAAAAGGGGTGCTGGGTGGGGTAAAATTGGTAAAACGAGTTAATGAAACTGAACATCACATGTAAAATTAAGTAAAAATAACAGTTTTTCCTCATATTTTTAAGAAAAAATATAAAAAATATGAAAATTGTAAATGCATAACCTAAAGTCCTTAAAGTAAGGAAAAACGACTACCAAACGTCAGTTACCATGCAAAATATGGAAAGCATTTGGCAACGTCGGAAGGGTCTGATTCTATTTATGAATGGATAAAAGAAAGTGGATTCATAAAGTGTGTATTAGCCTTAGGTTTAATTAGGGATTAAAAAAAGATTTAACTAGTTGTTTGAGTACACGAAGAAAGAGAGGAAGGAATTTGATCTATAGGCTTTTTTCTCTGGCGCTTTAGGTCGAACGGTCAAGCGGCAAGGCTGCCTCTATAAAGTACGTGCTCAAAGGTAGAAGGAAGATTTTAAATTTGATCTACTTACCTGACAACACTGTGCCAGTCAGTGAAAGTTGTTTTTTGTGGTTATGTCTATTTTTGTTTATGTTTTTATTTTTTCGTAAATTTTAATAAATATAAAATAAGATGATTTTCGCTAATTTGGGTTCTACCGTTTAAGGTAAATAAAAAGTTTTTTTTACTGTCACTACAATAAATATGTCACTTGCAAAACCAATAGCAGTTTTTAGAATGACATCATAATATGTATCACACCAGTGTTGTAAAGTACTTTGCAACACTAGTGCTGTAAAGTACTTTGCAACACTAGTGTGATATAATGCATTTTCTATGCATGAAATCAGTGTGCTATTTGCTATTTTCACAAGTGGTCGTAGGAAAATAATTTTTACCCATCTGTATCGTATTTTCTTGTATACTTAAATTTGGCATTGCATTTGCGGTTATTTCGTTAAGTAATTATTTTCTGTGTAAAACCACAAGTAATTTTTTTCCTATCTATTTTTTTAACCTTTTCTTGCCTTCAATTGTTTGAAATACTTTAAATTGTTGATTCTTTTCGTGCTGGTTTGTTTTGGTTTTAGAATGAGGTTAGTTTTGATAGGTATAGGATGTTAAACATTTTGAAGGCTTTTGAACAGCTTTTGCTCGATTTAGGCTTAAAATTAGGCAAATTTGGATTGTGCGTAATCGGGTTAAATTTTTGAAGGTTTGTGTTTTGCCCCGAAAGTACGAGCAGCACTTTTTACAGAGCAGCAAAAGTGACAGAGGTCTCTTGAAATTATCCATTTTTGATCATCGGCAAGGAATTTAACTCGAAAACCTGTGTTTGTTGTTAAAGCAAGTTTTGCCGTTTTCCGATTATATTGTGGAATAGTTTTGTTCTATTAACAAGAAAACTAACTGTAAAAGTAAGATTTTATAACCGTCCTATTGCTGATCTCAACTCTACAAGGCCGCCCAACAACTTTAAGTAAGTTTCTTTTCTTATCCTCGATTGATTTTTTAACTCCGCATATAAATTGGTTTTTAGAAATATTACTATGTTGATTGATATTTTTATTGGATAATAATATAAAACTTATGTCGAAGGGTGTTCGATAACATTTAAGAGTCTTTCTCTTCAAAAGGGGGCTTGCTCTAGCAGATCCTACGTTTCGTAACTAAAATAGTTTGAATAACTTTAGTTAATTACATTTTCTTTATATGTCTATTTTTATGATAATCACTTTTTACATTTTCGGAATCGCAGAAACGCGCTTTATACAATGGTTTCTCTGTGAATGTCCAATTCTTATTCCTTACGATTTTAGCAAATTTAAAATATGTGCGGGTGTCCATATATAATTTAGTTTAATGTAAAAAAAAATCGTTTTTCATTGCTCTGTAAAAAAAACTTTTGTGACCCTCCTTTTGTACACAAAGTTCCTAATATTATTTTAGTAATCGATATTACTTTATCAATTTGCTAAAATAACCTACATGTCAAGTAACTACTGTATTATAACTTTTTAATTTAAACTCCTAAATTAATACAGGAAAATCATGTCGGCCGGTGTTATTGAACAGGGTGGCTCGAATTCGACGCTCATCATTGGGATTTCGGAAACCGTAAGAGATACAGGATCGGTTAAATGAAGGCAAAGTTGCGCAATTTGATGCTCAATAAAATGCCGTTTTGCGTTTTAAAAAATTCCGAGTACTTCCGCAGATATTCGAAAAAGACCGGAATTTTCAATTTTGGTTTCTATTGCTTCCTGGCTATATTTATTAAGATAACTTAAAATGAAAAACACGTTTTTATGGCCACTTTTTCTGCTCTATAATTCAGTGTGATTAAATATTAAATCTGACGTTTCGGCTTCTGGCGACCATCATCAACTTAATTTTTTAAATACGGACCTGATATTTTTTTCAATTTAATTAAATCCTTTCATCACTCTTAAAACACTACATATCGCCACTTTGATATTTGCCGACGTTTCGTACAGAAAATTCCATCACCAGAATATTGCATATTTATTTTACCATAATACGGCCCTGAATTACATTTTTAGGGTAAGAAGGTAAAAAAAGAATAAACTTATTACATATTCGTAATCTTTTTATTGCAACTCATTGATATCTAACAGCGGAAATTACTTTATTAACCGAAAATTTCATGAATATTAGACATAAGATACAAAAAGGTAGACAACAAATCAGCTTACATAAACAATTTGTAATACTATCTTGATGCCCATATTAAAAATAAACATAATTTAATCACTATTATAAGTGTTCAAAGAGATAACCTTCCGCCTCGATGCATTTTCTTGCTCTGCTTTGTATTTTTAATACAGCTCGATTAATTGTTCTCGCAGGAATGACAGCGACTTCCCTTATCAAATTTTGTCGTAATACTTAAAGGTCGTGAGGTGCATTTTAAATAAACGGTTTTTAAGATATCCCCAAAGGAAATAATCTAGGGGACTAAGTCTGGGCTCCTAGCGGGCCATCTTGCAAAACCATTTATTAGGAAATATATGGTAAAGGAATTGAGCTACTTCCCTTCCATTTTGGGCAGGAGCTCCGTCTTGCTGCCACCATATTACTGCAAAGGTTGATTATCTAGGGCGTCTAAGACATCATTCCTAATCAAATTTAGATATCGTTCGGAAGTTAAGGTCCCTTCGTAAACGAAAGGTCCAATAATTTTGTTCCTCCACATACCAATCCATACATTAAATAAAGTTCTCCCTTGAATTCGTACCTGCTGGTTAGTTTCTGTTAATAAAGTAATTTCCGCTGTTAGATATCAATGAGTTGCAATAAAACATTATGAAAATGTAATAAGTTTATTCTTTTTTTTACCTTCTTACCTAAAAATGTAGTTCAGGGCCGTATTATGGTGAAATAAATATGCAATATTCTGGTGATGGAATTGTCTGTACGAAACGTCGGCAAATATCAAAGTGGCGATATATAGTGTTTTAAGAGTGATGAAAGGATTTAATTAAATTGAAAAAAATATCAGGTCCGTATTTAAAAAAATTAAGTTGATGATGGTCGCCAGAAGCCGAAACGTCAGATTCAACATTTAATCACACTGAATTATAGAGCAGAAAAAGTGGCCATGAAAAGTGTTTTTCATTTTGAGTTATCTTAACAAATGTAGCCAGGAAACAATAGAAACCAAAATTGAAAATTCCGGTTTTTTCGAATATCTTCGGAAGTACTCGGAATTTTTTAAAACGCAAAACGGCATTTTATTGAGCATCAAATTGCGTAACTTTGCCTCCATTTAACCGATCCTGCATCTCTTACGGTTTTCGAAATCCCAATGATGAGCGTCCCAGCTTCAGGCCACCCTGTACATTGTGCTAGAGTATGTCTCTGTGTCAGTAACATTACAAAATAATTAAAATTAAATAAATTTTTCTAGGGCCAATCTGTTAAATGCTTAATTACTTACTTTGATTAGACCTGCATACCTTATAAAATGATTTTTATTCTATTTTAATAATATTGGTTTTACATATTTCGTTATTAATTTGTTTAAGTGATCTTCTTTAAACAAAAAAGGTAACAAAACAACATCATATGTTAGATCTCTTCTTTTAAAATATAACTGGCACTGGCTTATGTTTAACAATAAGTTATTATAACTATTTGCTTCAACGTCCGTCCGACTTGTTTACAATGTTTTTTTGTTTGCTTAGGTCATTAGTTTTAAAAGGGGATTGTTCTAATATTGTTATGTTTAACACGTTCGCTACCAAGCGGCTCATATATAATTTTTGAAATAGACCGCCGGCTCAAATGTGAGCCGGCTACATTATAATACTAAATGCGAGTTTAAAAATTCGGGGTTTCCTGTAGAGGTTTTTGTTTTAAAACACGGTCTGTGTAATGCTTCGGCTCGTATGTGTGTCAGGTGGTCTGGGTGTAGCATTTAGTATAAGTATAGTATTTATTTTAGTTCATTTTTTGGATATTTAGAATATATTTTTGTTTAGTTTTTATGTCAAAGATATCATAGAAGCAATTTTTTTACTTATTTTTTTAGATATTTAAATAAAAAAATTATGTAGTCTTTGCCAAAAATTTTGTACAAGAAATATATTTTTTTTTAGATTTTAGTTTAGTTTTTTAGATTCTTAGAATAATTTTTTTTTATTAACGATTTTTGATATCAAAAATGTACCTATATACTGTTAGTAAATACCTATATCTCGTGAAAGTAACTTTTATTTACGACTCGTATGTATGGATGGTATAAAATGGACCACCGACTCATATATGAGTCGGGTTAAATAAACACTCAAATATGTTAAATTCCAACACTACAACTAATTAGCACTTCAATAAACATCAAAAGAAAGTAATTTTACAAAACATAATAAAGTGGTTTATGGAGTCGAAACACAAAATGACCCTCGGTAGCAAACGTGTTAATGGTCATTATTTATTAAATCATTTTCTTTTTATTTGACCTTACCTGATATCTGTACACATTGAAGTATGGCTGTTTGGTGGTTGTATAGTTGTTACTTTTTAATGGGACTTTGTTATAATTATTGTTATTTAATAATTATTTTGTTTAATGATCTTAATTTGATGTGCAACGTATAAATTTCAAGTCTTAAATTATGAATTTTTAATAGTTATTATTTTTAAAGGTGGGTGAAACAATTTAATGAGTCTTTTAAGTACATATTGCTGATTGAATATGGTGTGATATCAATAATGATGGCAACAACTATAATTCAATGTTTGTTGGTAAGTTAGTAACAATATTGAAAAAAAAATTACCAAGTTTTTTTAGTTAATTTGTAAGGTATGTATGTATATTCTGGTAAAATCTTGCAACCCAATTTTAAAGCTTAGATCAATTTAAAAGGAAATTTTGTATGTTTAGTTTAGATGAATAAATAGTCAGCTGTATAAAGTTTTTCTTTAATATCTTGTGTTTGCGTCGTTCATTCTTGAAGGTTGAATAGAAAAAAATTGAGATCATCGCGGCTTTTATTGCTTCCACGATGTTAACAATAAAATTAAAATTGTGGAGCGTACAATTTACAATAATTTGTATCTTTATAAAATTTTCTTTTAAACGATATATTATACAGGGTGTTTTTTAATAGATCCCAGAGAATACTTTTTAAGAAAATTAAATACCGCCATTATTACTGCTTTGAATATATTTTTTTGCCAAGTAGGCTTTGAAAATAAATGGCCCATTTTACTTTTACAGGTATATATATATATATATATATATATATATATATATATATATATATATATATATTATTTTCCTTAATAAATCACTTTCATTTTGTAATTTCACATTTTAATAAATTAATAAAAGACAATTAGAAATTTTTCAAACATTTTAAATTGAAACATACCTATTTTATTTTATTTTTAAATTTTATACTAAAATCTCTTTCTAACGGTACACCACAACATACTGTTTTAAAATGACGGCCATAGATCATTTATTCACGACATTCAAATAACTGAATAAATAAATTATAAAAATTTCCTTTTAGTTACCATTTTTATTTTTTGTTTCCCCTTTTAAAATTTCAAGGTTAAATGTACCCTCTTCTTCAGGTTTGCCTATTATTGATATGCCTAATAAAAAAAATAAAGAGTGTAAATATGACAACAAAACAAAAGAAAAATATAAGGTCAAGAGAATTTCCGTCATTGTAGGAGAATACATGGATTTGCCCGTTATTTTAATTGCACGACTTAAATTACACCAAGAAATAACTTTACATATATTTTAAAATGCATTTAGAAGTTATACAAAGTTTTTTTCAGAACATAAAAGTACCTTTTAATTCATTTTTTCTCACATTAAGCTTAATTCAATTATTTATGTTGGCCTGGAATGCCAATGAAATTTTTAGAGGTGAGTTTATTAAGTATAGTAAGGTAAAATAGAAACCTACCCTTTTTAATTTACGTTGTTAAAAGTTGATATTTATATAACCTAGAAATATTGTTTTTCAAAAATTTTGAAAATCCTAAATATCTTAAAGAAATTTGAAACAAACTCGACGAAATTTAGTACTCCAGGGTTAAACCATACTCTCAATTAAATGTTTATATCGGCCATAATGTTAGATCTTGAGTTTCGCAGAAATCAATTTAATGTTTTTAAATGTAAATAAGATACCTTTTTTTAATTTTATTATTGGATTTCTGCTGTTTTTGCTATACAACGGTATTAAAGTCTAATTTTTAAAAATTAATGGCAGATTTTTTTAAATTTAGTATAAAAAATAGATGTAAAGTGCACCCTTGCACAGCTTGCAAGTTTAAAATTGGCGAGGTGTAAAAGGCAATACCTACGCGCTTTACACCTATTATTTTCATCAAATCAAAAAAATCTGCTATTAAATCTTAAAAGAAAAAAATTTTAACTTTCATATCATTGTATAGCAAAAATAGCAGGTATTTAATAATATTAATAATAATATTATTAATAATAATAAAATATGTATCTCAATCAAATTTTAAAATTTTAAATTGATTTATCCGAACCTAAATATCTGGCAACATCGCTGATATCAGAACTGAATTTAGAGAATGCTTTTACCACCGTACAAATAATTACAGTAAAGTCACTTTACTATCAGCACGAAAACGCTCGAGGATATCCGACAACGGATGTCCCTTACATCTCGTCCCCGCTGCCAAATAAAGAAAGTAAAATGGATTTATTTAAGCGGCGTGGGTTACTTACTTTCTTTTTTTAATGCTTGTATTAAACCAAGTAGATAAATTAAACGGACCGCGCTTACCGTCAAAAGCTACACACCCAAAGGCGATATGTATGGCAAAATTGTAAGACTACTAGACACGCGCGTCCAGCCAAGTTCAAGCGCCCCAAGATTAATATTACATAAACTGCTTGGTGCACTTTTGACTTCATAACTTAAAACTTATTTAACGTAAACATATAAAACTAAGTGTGTTTTTTATTGCAACAAATAGGGACAGCTAGAAAGCCAAATTTCATGAAGCTAGCTCAAACGTTTATAGAGATATGAAGGTCCAACTGACTAACTGACTGAGTGACTGAGTGACTAAGTGACTGAGTCACTCAGTAACTAAGGGACTAAGTGACTGACTGTGTGACTGAGTGACTAAGTTACTGAGTGAATGAGTGACTAAGTGACTGCCTCACTGACTGACAAAAAGTAATAATATGCCACCAGAAAAATAAATGTGAAAAGGGAAGCAATGCTTAATACTAAAATTATTGATTCATTACTAAATTAAGCATTACTTTAACAAAATCTGTTTGGTTTTTTAATTTTTGAGGATCTAGTTCAGAGATATAGTGGTCATCGCAAAACGTGTTTTTTGAGAGAAACTCCCGGAGATAAGCTGTAGATCCTCTTCAAATAATTTTTTTTTGAATACTACTTCTTAAAATACGGATAAAAGCTACCCTAATATGTGTACAAAGTTTTAGATCAATAAATTTAAAAGTTTTTTCAAAAAAAAAAAAAATTAAAAAATTAGTTTTTTGTTTCGGCCTCCTAACTGTATATAATCCCTTAAGTGGTCCATTATCGCGACTAGCAGTTTTTTGACAACAATCTTTATTTTTATGCATAACTTGCAAATCGTTAATTTTAAAAATTAACTAAAATACGTTCTTAAAAAAACTAAATTCCCTTTAAAAATGCTTTTTTGTAAATGGTCGTTAAATAAGCCGTTTTCTTGTAATCGGGCTTTGAACATGGAACTACTTTTTCAATTTTGTTTTTTGAGTTTTACTACAAATATTGATTTTTAAAAAAATCAAAATTTGATGCGCTATAAAAAAGATCTCCTAACATTTTTTGATAAATTCACTACTTCAATATTTATTTGACGTTGAAGTTACTTCAACGTCGAGTAACTTTTGAAGGAGTAAATTTATTGAAAAATGATAGAATACCTTTTTGTAGCGTATTAAATTTTCTTTAAAAATGTTTATTACTTTTTTTAAATATTTATATTTGTAGTAGTATTAAAATTCCAAACCCAAAAACAAAATTAAAAAAATAATTCAATGTTCAAACCCGATTACATGGAAACGGCTTTTTGACGACAATTTATAAAGATAGCTTTTTATGGGGAATTTGATTTTTGTCAAAAAATTGTTAGTCGCAAAGACAAACCTCTTAATAATAATATTAAGGGCCTAACTTTCATTACACGTTGTTTTATTATCATAAATAATATTTTTACAGTACCGTTTAAAAAATCGTTTTTTTGGCCCAGTCTATTGTAGATATCACTCCACTAAAAACATTTATTTTTAGAGTTCTGTTGGGTTGAGTAAGGCTTTATATAATAGCTTATGGTATAAACAAAGTTTAAAATCAAAAAAACTAATCAATATTATGATAACAAGATGCAAAAATCCACAAGCTTTAACTATTGGACCTTTTGGACCAATGAATTTAGATGCTGCAGTTTCGGTAAGACCAATACAGGGTATCCCACCGGGAACTGCTGCGATCGATTTCTTGAAATTAGGCTTTGGAAAATTTTGAAAATTAGGAAATTAACCTATATATTATTTATTTTTACATTCTGGGTAAAATTTTAAACAAATTTTATGCATATATTCATATACGTCCAACCGTTTATAACTTATTTTAAAATTTATGTCAAAAATGACCCTTGCAAACCATTACATAACCATTATTTTCAAAAGAGTTTAATATAAATTGCGGCTAGGTTCCTTGAAAAAAATACCTTCTTTAGTAGACTGTGTTAATAATTTTATACTAAATAAATTCAGGGTGGTTAAAAATAAACGTTAAAAATTATATCGATAAAAAACTTAAAAGTATTTTTTTAATGGAAGCCCCTAGCGAATTACATTATCTTATTTAGCATTAAAAATATGGTAAGATGCATAAGCATGCATGACTATTCTTAAAACTTATAGTTTTCAAAATATTTACAATTTAATATTATATATCTATTCTAACAATGCTTTTAGGTATGGGTAGTAGGTACGGTGTAGTTGGGTATAACGCTGCATTTCGCTGTCAGAGGCAACTAGAAGCCAAACTAAGCCGTACTTGAAAGCATTATTAGGCCTCTGACACGATACTAAACGTCAGCGTCAGCGGCCAGCGTTAAGCGGAAAATGTGAGAGCAGTGTCTTTGATCTTTATGCGAGAATAAAAGAGCTTTTTTTAAATCTGCTGCTTGACGCTGACGCTTGTTATCGTGCCCGAGGCCTTAGAGTGGAATAATATTAAATATTTTGAAAACTATACATTTTTAGAATAGACATCCTTATACAAATCAACCCCTATCTTTAATGCCTAATGAGATACTGTATTAAAAGGGGTTTCCATTTGAATAAATTATCTTTTAGTGTTTTTGTCGATAACATCTTTAACAATTATTTGTGATCACTCTGTGTTTATAAGTTGTTAAATTATTAACACAGACGAATAAAGAATTTGTATTAAAAACTTTTGTTTGGAAAAAAACAGGGCTTGCAAACATCATTTTTAAAATAAAATTTCTAACAAGTCAAAAACGGTTTAACTTAGGTATAGAACACTATACATGAAATCTGTTTAGAATTTAGCGCCAAATCTAAATAATAAATAATATATAGGGGTTTTACTTAAAATAAGGAAATTGACATTAACTTCCGGTATAACCGGATGTGCTAGAACTGTCAAAATATTTTGGTCGTATGTCTCTCACTAACTTTATCATAATCCCCAATTTTTAAAAACTTTCCAAAGCCTACTTTTTGAGAAATTGATCGCAGCAGTTCCCGGTGGGACACAATTAAATTAACTTTTACCTAGAAAAATCGAGTGTAAAGCTGGCGTGAGCGGTTTTTGTGAGTAAACCGATTTTTATCTTTCTTGACTTTCGGTTTATAATTTGTTGCTGACTCTTTACACCCTGGCAAACAATTTCGTAAGCAGCAACAAATTTTTAGATTAACTTTTACCTAAAAAAATCTGTTTTATATTAAAGATAGTATTTGATGAAAGGTATTGCCATAGGGTTGCCTAATAAAATTAGGTCAAAGCCATATTTAATTTAAAAATATAACCATAAAATTTTTGACACACCATGTAATATAGCAACCCCCATATTTTTAAATACGTTCGTATGTTAGGTATTAAAATAAATATTTTTAATAATACACAATGAACCAAACATTTTTTTAGGTTTAAAATTTAAAGAATAACCACAGGGTTATTTATAAAATCAAAGAAATAAAATGTAGGGTCAAAAATTTAAAAACTTACTTTTTTAAATTGATTATAGGCTAAATCCAGACATATCAGCATATTGCATGTAATAAAAAATTCCGTTTTTTAAAGAAAATTAATAAAATGTTGTAAAATTAATAAAAATTGTGTTTGTGTACTAAAAAATATTGTCTTTATAATTTAAAACTTTGGTGCAAAAACTAGGTAATTCACATTATAGAAAGTTCTGAGAAATAAAAAAGAACTGAATATTTTGTTAATAAAATACGGAAAAAAACTTTTTTTATTGAAATAATAGCAAAATATGTATATTTTTACTTTATTTATAATAATTTGGGCGACTAGAAAATTTGAAAAGTAAAAAAGTCGTCGCCTAACAAAAGGTACTTTTATACATGATCCGTTCAATTCAAACAACAGGGCGCTCCTTCCACGAAAAACCAGGGATGTGCAAAATATTTAACAAAGCTAAGAAACATACATTTTTACCCAAAAAACGTACTTACATATTCAATAGCCAGGGGGAAAGGGGTGCAAGTATACCCCCTTGGACCCCTCTCCCGGCGCCCATGACGTCACTCGCGAGAACCACATGACCACACGATTGAATCCAGACAAGCGCCCACCTGTACAAAATGACCCCTGTGCAAAAACCAGGTATGTTCCGGACTTGCTTGATTTATGCTACCAATACTTGACCAGGAAAGTGAAATCCAATGCTACATATTTATGCGTTATACTTATTTACCTTATTTAAGCACCAAACGATCCGCAATATAAATGCTTAGAATATTTGAAAAAGCAATTTTCAACACAGTTTTATAATTTTATTAAAAAAATTAAACTTTTTATTACATACAAAATGCTGGTAGATATTTGGTGGTGGGTGGTGGATTTAAAATACGATTTTGTGAAAAAAGTCCGGAAGTAAGGTGTACCTTTTCTGTATAAAAATGATAAAGGATTATGACGGTCATACAAATATGTTAAATTTCTCATCTGTGTTAAATGCATACAATAAATTAAAAAAATCATCTTACTCTGTATAATTCTGGCTAACTAATTAGACGTTTATTTATGGAAAAAAAGCATAAGTATAAGGTTATGTTACCCAAATACCATTGGTTACTGTGGAAACAGTCCCAAAATTATGGGATATATTTTTTAAATTTTAACCCTGAAGGTCAATATCTTCCTTACGAAGCGCGATAGAACTTTTTTTATTAGAAGTACTAACATTATTTTGGCTCACTCTATCACCACAATCATTTATGATGACCTTATCTTTCGGACAGCCTTTATGTAAATAAATAAGTCAACCTAAAGACACTTTTTTGTAATTATTTGCTCGGAAATAATCTCTGCGCTTCGTAAGTTATTGAGAAGGCACTGGCTTACCAACCGCCGGCGGTTTTGCTCAATTATAGAGAAAAAACTGCTATCCGTCGGTTTTTTATATTTACGCCGAAAATATTGATTAATTTATTATTACCAGAGGTTTTACCTATTTGTTCAATAGATGCAGCCATCCGTCGGTTTTGGTTATAAAAACTATTAAAAACCGCCAAAAATAGTTAAAGTTAATCTTACAATAATTATTTATTTTGCTGTGCTGTAAGCGTGTAGTTTCTCTGTGGTTTTATTTTTTTAATATTGTAGTTAGGCTTATAGCAATCTTTGAAAAAACAAATTGCAGCAGTATAGCGGTATAGGGACAGGCAAATAAAACCACTTTTGTATTTATCTTAAAATTTTATGGCTGGATTGTCCCTTTATTAAGGGCATATAATTAAAAAGACATTACAAAAATATTTTGTCACATGGACCCAATATTTAACAACACCAAAACACACTTCTAAAAATATTGTAAGGCAGGAAAGGCATCCTCATCCTCAGCATAAAAGTCAGCAATTAGATATAACTTAAAATTCTTAAAATGTGGAAAATTATTTGTCAAAAATTAAATTTTTAACAATTAAAAATAAAATAAAAAAAATATAAAAAAATTTTAGGAAAAAAAAATAAAAAGAGAAAAATAGTTACCTAATCGGAATTTGAACTTGAAACCTGTGGGTTACGTGTCAACACTCGTAACCCTGTAGCTATGGGATAACTTAAAATACTTTATTAAAATCTTGATCTGATTACAGAAAAAAGCAAATATTATTTATTTTGTTTTTTCCTGAGAATTTTAAAATTTGTTTCACCCTTTGTTGATCAATAATAAAAATAATTTTAAAATATAAAACAAATAATTTATTAATGTTCGGTTAACTTTAATATTTTTTGGCGGTTTTTAATAGTTTTTATAAGAACCGACGGACGGCGGCTTCTATTAATAAAACAAGTTAAAATCTTCGGTAATAACAAATTAATTACAGTTTTCGGTGGTTTTTATATACGTCGATATTAAAAATCGCCGGGCGGCGGTTTTTTCCTACAATTGAGCAAAACCGCCGGCGGTCGTTTAGTCAGTGTCTAAAAATATACCTAAAATTTAATGTCCTGTTTTTGTTTCAGAGAGTAAAATTGGCATATTCATTTTTATCAGTGATGTCAACAAGCGGTCAATTAGATCAATAAACCAAAGAATTAATTAACGAATTTCAAATATAAATAGACCTAAGTAGTAAGTCTCATAAGGACTTCTGTTTTCAAGATATACAGTGTTTCCCAAAATATATGGGCTAACTCCCAGATTCATATAACATACATAAAAAAAATATGACAAGTTTCTCTATTTCTTTTTATATAATAGAATAAAATAATTTTTGGTATGATGAAAACCAGTACGGACTCCTTAAAATGGTAGCCCCTTTTTATTTATTACGTCGCCAGGGACGGACTAACGCTTAAACAATAGTAGAAACTTATTATTTTTAAGGCCTGTATAATAAAACAATAAAAATATAATTTTCAATTAGCTTAAACTTTTAGCTAAAAAAGGTACTCTTCTTTAATATCGGTAAATTAAAGCGTTTTTGTTTTAATAAACTTTATTTTAAATGCTGGGGTTGTACAGGGTGGGCCAATTTAAACTTGCCCACTTTTTACCCCATAATAACTTTTTATCTCTTGCGTCAATTTTTTTAATTTTTAAAGTGCTAAGAGGTAAATATGTTTTCTTAAGGTTTGCCATTTTTAATCAAATAAATTTAGACAGGACTGGATTTTTTTCAAAATACTGTATACAACCTCGTTGCAAAAGAAATCTGATTTAGCAACAATAAAGCTAATACGTTTCTCCTGTAAACAAACTATGAGAAATGATTTAGTAAAAGCGAATTTGTAAACAATTTGAGGATTTAGAAATTATAATTATTTTTGATAAATAATGCTTCCCATAAAGCATGCATTTCTCTTGATTTCAGAAAATAACTTTTTTTTGTGTTATTTGAAAATCAAAAACGTGAGGTTACTATGGGTATTGAGTTGGATGCTGACCAAACTTAATAGTAAATTAATTAAAAAATAAACTTTTTAGCTTAATTGTAGAAAAAATTATATTTTTAGCAACGAATAGTAAAAGCTATATTAAAAATTGCTCTATAATATATTTTTAAAAATGTTGAAATAAGAAGCCTAAAAATGTAATAAAAAAAATTTAATTGATAATTGACTTTACTGTTTATATGCATGCAATATCAAGTAAAGTTAAAGTGTATGTAAGTAGTAACACAAAAAGTTAAATATCTTTAAATTTTTTTACGCCATTTAAATAGGTAGTTAAAAACATATTCATAAATGATTTTTTTTCAAAATAACATTTTCGTAAATTTGAATCTGCCTGTATATTACAAGGCAATTCATTTTAACACTTTTATTTTTAAAAATATGATATTTTTACTTAATTAAAAAAATATTTTAATATTTTTTTTGAACATTGACTCTATCTTTCTTAGGAGACCATAACCAATAGCAAAAAATTTAATGACATGCTTTTGATTACTTTTTACGCTTATTTTAAATTAGGTGGTGTCAAAAATATGTTTTTCTATTTTTTTCTTATTTTTTGAAGTAATATTTTCATGATTTTGATTCACCCTGTATATCCTATGGTGAATTTTGCTATAGCTTTTAGCATTTTAGAGAAAGAAAATTTTTTATGAAGAATACCTTTTTTTTTCGAAATATTTAAAACAAAAATGTTTGTAGGTACCTTGAAGCGCGTCTGTACTTTTTAACGAAAATGTCATATTTTAGCACCTAGGACAAATAAAATAATACAGATTTATGAACTTATTAAGTTTGGCCTGCCTAATTTTTTGCGAATGGACTACTCCATTAAAAAAACAAAATAAAAAAATACGTTTAACACTAAACTGGAAAATCTGGTAACGGTACTGCTATCACTATTTAATTTCAAAGGCCTACTCCTTTGAGATAACGACTTTTGTAAATGAGGCGGCTGGTTTTAAAGTGTGTTATATCGAATAAAAGGTAAACAAAAAACCTATACAATAAATATACAGTGTGCTCAAGATAAGGATCCTAAGCATGGGAATCTCAGTATCTATTGGAGATACAGCTTAGGTTAAATTAGGAAAAAGTTGTTTTTTAAAGCTTATTTACATGCCGTTTAAAGACTTGATAAATTTTCATGGCCTGCTGAGATATTTGGCAAAACCGAAAATTTGATTATATCGATTTTATTTTTTCTGACTTTATTTGAAGACATATATAAAAAAACTAATTACACTTTTTATTGGCACTTTTTAGCTACTACATGATGGTATTTTTAGATTTTATACACGACGTTTCGTTTTCAAAAAACCATCATTAACTTTATTTTTATATGGTTCGAAAAAAAGTACACCCTATATCTGATCCTATTTTTTATTACAAATTCAACGATGTATCACATGTCATATTTTAATTTTTAGTTAAAAAAAATTGCATTTTTCTATTTTTAAAAGTTATTTTTAGTAGGCCTTGCTAACAAATGCTTGGACGTTAATACCATAATTTATTTCCATTATAAAATAGTATTTGTCGTTATTACCCTGTTCGTCAAGTTGTTGTTTTTAGAGCAATTGTTCTTATTGTTACTGTTGTCTTTATACGCAATACGCGTTACTAGGCTCAACAAAATCCGCGTGTTAAGAAAATATCGAAACATCAAAAACGTTTTGGGTTTAATATGTGGTGTGGAATTTTAGGATCTAAAATACCAGGTCCATGTATTTACCATAATTCATTAACTGCAGAAATGAAACCTTCATTTATTTTTGCAGCACAAAATGTAGCATGTTAGCATGTCAAACTTATTTTCATGGCTATAATGGCCATCCTGCATATTCGACCGTAATAATACAATAAGATATTAGCTATTCACCAATAAACAATAATAGAGACAACAGTAACAATAAGAACAATTGCTCTAAGAACAACAACTTAATATTAAATTATGTTACAGATACGGTAACAGGTATTAACGTTCATGCATTGGTTTGCAAGGGCTACTTAAAAATAACTTAAGAAAAATAAAAAAAATGCCATTTTTCTTTTAACTAAAAATTAAAATATGACATGTGATACATCGTTGAATTTGTAATAAAACATGGGATCAGATACAGGAGGTACTTTTTTTGAGCCATATCAAAAATAAAGTTGATGATAGTTTCTTAAAAACAAAACGTCGGGTATAAAATCTAAAAATACCATCATATAGTAGCTAAAAGTGCCAATGAAAAGTGTTATTAGTTTTTTTTATATCTCTTCAAATAAAGTCAGAAAAAAATAAAATCCATATAGTCAAATTTTCGTTTTTGCCAAATACCTCAGCAGGCTATGAAAATGTTTCAAGTTTCTAAACGGCATGTAAATAAGCTTTTAAAAACACAAGTTTTCCTAATTTACCCTAAGCTGTATCTCCAATAGGTACTGAGATTCCCATGCTTAGGATCCTTATCTTGGACACACTGTATAATAATGCATTTTTTTGCAAGTTTTAACACCATGTTATTTTAACACCCTGTTATGGATGAATGTAGTCATGGCCTAAAAAGTGATTTATTAAAATTCAGCGCTAAAAATATAACTATTGGGATATTTATCTCACTATTGTAGGGTAGGGCGGGCTAGTTGAGCATAGAGGTAAGTTGGGCAATTAAAATATCTCAAAAACTATCGACCGCACGCGAAAGCATGAAATAGCATAAAGAAGGGGTTGCGCGAGGGGAACTCATTGTGCGACCACTGGTGACGCAGCGATCGAGAAACGTGTCCGTGCACATTGTTTATTTTTTGATAAAAAGTAAAATAATTGCAAGTCGGAAAATTTTATCTGTGATAGTTAAATGTATTCCGTTCTTAATCAGGTAAGTGTTAATCTTAAGTAAATTTATTGCAGTTTTAATATGTATAAAGATTTTGGATACAATTCTAACCGGTCTTTTAATAAATTTACTTTTTCTTTAAAATTTTAGGTTGAGGTTAGTTGAGCTACAGTTGCCCAACTAACCCCACGGTTTTAAGTATAAAATGTGTTTTTATTTTTTATTTTTTAGGATATGGGCTTATAACGGTAAAACTACTAAAGTCTTCTTAAGATTTAAAAGAGGCTGCAACCCGAACTTTATACAAGCAACAAAGAAAACGAGCTGACCTATCCAACTTATAAATTTTCTCTGGAAATAGTTTGACCATACCCAAAGCCTGGGCCAAGAAAAGCTGCAATTTTAACAGATATAGAAGGCATTGCAAGAGAAGCAAAATAAAACTGCTTAAAAAGTTTAAAAATCGAAGATGAATTGATAGATAATAAATCTAATAGTTAAGCTAGGTACGTTGCTGTCTTATTAATGAGATTTGTTGTTTTGTCACTATAAGATTATAAATATATACTGCAAATTGTCAAGATGTATTTTTATTGTGAACGTATCTAAAATTCAAGCTATGATTTGACTACACTTTCCTGTGCTCCACTAGCCCCATACCCTTGCTCAATTTACCCCACCTAGGTGTACGTTGGGCATACTTGACTATCTACATTAAAATAGATGTAGCTCCTAAATTCGACTTATTAAAAAGAAATTACTATGGACACTATTAATAAGGAATAAATTGCTAATCCATCAGTATGCATTATAAGCCATTAATACTTATTTTTGAGGAGCTATATCCGATCAAGTGAAAAATTGCTGATCTAGCCCCGCCCTACCCTATTAAAAAATATAAATGTTGATGATACGCTTTAAAACTAGGCCTCTCAAATGCAATTTCAGCGGTTTAAAAGATATTAAAGCGTAGAACTAACACAGTATAGGTATTTCAAAAGTAATTACATTAGAGATAAAATGCGTTACTTATATTATAAATTAAATGCAAACTACAAATTGTAGCCAACTTACTTGGATTATAGTAAGGTGTTTTTCTTAAGCTAAGTTAGTATTTAAAATTATGCATTTCTCACATATTTTCAAATTTAGGAATTATTTAACTCACGGACTCAAACAAACTGGTGCATCTAGTGATAAAAATCTAAAATTATTTAACACTTATTTATTTTAGGTAATAATTTAACTGTATTGTAGTTAGTGTTGTTTTTAGTAATAAAGCAAATTAGTAAAAAGAGTTTTTTTAATAATTTTTTTAACCTGCTAAAAAATCTGTGGTAAACAATAGTTACTTTTGTACCAAGGGCGTAAAATAGCAGTTTACGCCCGCGGCTGAAATATGTTGCCCGAGCTCCGCGAGTGCAAGAATCAGCTGTGGCCGTAGAAGTGCTTTACGTCAAAGGTGCAAACAATATTTTTGTACGACTAAAGTTAATATTTACAAGCATTTTCTGTAGCTGGGAGAAAATTTGGTAGCTTTTATTGTTTTAAATTGTAACAGTGCAGTTTGCGAATTTAATTACAACAGCTTTCCTAGCATATTATTTTATTTTATTTGGTACCCCTAGCGCCGTCTAGTGCGCAGCGAATTAATTATCGCAAACTAAGCTAAAAGGTTCCGGTGACCTAGAACCTTCCGTGAGCACGACAAGCGTTTCATTAGAGTGACGGTACTCTGTAAAAGGTAGACTGATTTTTGTTCTTCGAGCATATATCTACTGGAGGCTTCGCTAGCTGTTAGTGTTACACTTTTACAAATGAGATTTTTGTGACCGGTTAATATTTTTGTGGTTTATGAACCTTTCTCGAGTCCATGGTTTTGAGGGAAGCAGCGACATTTCACATATTTTTTTAAACCTTTGGCCTGATAGCCGTCAGATTTCGAGGACCTTTCAGAGTTTTACCCGCCGAAGTGGTTCGACAAAGTGTCAAATTTTTGGTCGGACATTTACAGATTTCAAATGACACTTTCTGACAGACCGAGCTACGAATTAGAAGGCAATTTTGTAATCTGATATTAATTTTAAATTATCTCTGTTAAAAAGCACGAATCCTTGTCCATCTTTAGCCTAAAAGGTATGTCTTTTTCTATACT
>JACEGR010007132.1:0-52724 GCA_014170235.1 Listronotus bonariensis | reverse complement strand
AAACCGATATACATTTTATTCTTTGTACCATAACCTCTTAGATATTAGAAAAGTCTATTACCTAATGAGTTTTATTAATTTAGCTCCCCAAGTTTTCATACATTTTGGAAAACTTCAAATATCAATTTTCGCAGTCGTAGTCGAGTAGGTAATTCGTCAGCTGTCAAATATTACGGTGCCGTCAAATATTTATACTTCGAAGTAAGCGACCAAGCGAGGGTTTATAAAATATTTACGCAACAGAAAGAGAAACGGTTTGTATTGAGATACATAATTGACAATTTTCGTGTGCACGTTACGGATATCCAAGAACTTTACTAAAAACTTTGCTAAGACAAGATTTTTAGTTTCCTAAGAAATTTTTTCTATTGTGAATTTAAATTAATGAGCACAGTGTTGCAATTCGGTCAAACAGCTGATAAAAATGGGTATCTAGATTCAATTTGGGGAAGAATATTTACATAAATTACCTGATTAGTTATTAAATTTTACGAAAAATATTTGGCATCATTGTCTAGCAACCTAAATAACACAAAGCAGGATAATAGTCAGTGTTTCGAGAAACTTAAAGCGTAAGTTCTTTGTTATTTAGACTTGAACTGCAGATAAACCAAAACTGACTTTGCACGTTTTGCTTCATTGCTGAATTTTTAACGAAATCCATGATGGCAACCACTTAAATACTTAAGACTAGCTGTAGATTAACTATTTTCTTAATTTTTTATTACATTTATCCCATAAATCATAAAAATTCTTTTAAAAATAGAATATTAACTGCAACAACAGAAAGCCAAACTTGATTATGAAATGTCATTATGTTCTAAATTTGCAACTGCAACGTTGCCAAGTCGCTTAATTTTACTTTTCAATAGGTTTGTTCCAGCAGGCTGTTAGAAATGTTTACAACCGTTCGGATTCTGCGCACGTCAAATTTGTGGTTTAAGCACTGCCATGTTGCCAACTTTATACAATTGTTTGTTGTTTCAGCAATAGTTTTAAGATGTTGGAAACCTTTAAACATTACTGACACATTTTTAACATAGCCTTTCTTTTATTGACGTATACGCAGTATGCAGGCCTTGTTTATTTTTCGTTCCAGCAGAAAACTGTTTCCAACATTTCTGACTAATGTTTGTAACAATTTCTGCGTTTTACGATTGTTGCTAACATGTTTCCAACATTCTACTGGAACAAACCTTATATAACATATTTTAACCTTTAAACTTTTTTACATTAAGAATGTAAAAGTTTTCCTTCAAAAAGAAGTTTTTAAGTTATGCTTGACATAAACTTAACGTGTAAACATTTTACAAGGTCACCTAGCAAGAATTACAAAAGCTAATACATGACTTTCTTTTATATTAAAAAACGCAAAATGTCCTTATTGTGTACTATTTCTTGCTAAATCTGGAACATAGATTGACTTAAAAAAAAAGTGATTAAAAATAAATACGAAACAAATAAGTGTGTATTCACTTACTGAACGTATACGGCCGCACGGTACGACCGTATACGCCAAAAATGTGCGTATGTTTTGTTTGGCATGCGATCTGACGTCCTCATTTAGGGATAGTATGCGTGCAGTGTCGTTCTCCTCCATTTGGAAAAGTTATTTGCTGTCTGCTTTTTTAAAAACATGCAAATTTTGCAAACACAACCAGAGCAGCGTAAAGCGAATTTGCTTTGAAGTACCAACAAGCGAGAAAACCTTTTTGCATGCGTTTATCCAAAAAATTATATACGGTTGCACTACCAAAACACATATATACGTTTGTTGCTATTCGGAAGTAAATACACACCTTAAGGTGTATCCACACTTAGCGAACTTGCACGGCCATGACCGTGTACAACAAAAATGTGCGTACGTTTTTGTTGATGCGATCGAACGTTCACCTTTAGCGAACGTATATGTGCAGTGTCGTTTGCCTCAAAAAAAAGCGAATTTTCGACTTATCGACAAGCGAGCAAACCTCTTCGCGTACGTTTCTCCATGAAATTATTTACGTCTACACTACCTGAACACATTTGTTGCTGTTTGGCCGTATAAGTTCGCTCAGTGAATACACATTTTAAGGAACATAAAGTCGTTTTGGAGGTAGTGATAGCAGACGAATTACGGACTTTCTCTTTTTAATTTTAATTATTTACACAACGATTTAAGCAGAATAATGATTTTATAAAATATGGTGGAGCATTCACAGCCGTGACAGAGTTGGGTGCGGTTAAGTGTAAGGTAAGTATCTCACTTAAAAATAAAAATAGAACCTTATGGATTTCGCGAACCTTAGCTACTTTTTTGTAAAACGAAAGATGCCAAACAAAGCCCTCTTAGTTTTTGAGCTACAGGGCAAAATTAAAAATAATGAATTTTTGGGTACCCCTTGTATCTACTAGACAAGCCATAACTTCTAAAGTAATAAAAATATTTAAATAATACTTTAAATAGGCAAATGATATGGGAAGAGGAAAGTTTTTGCACATTTCTAAGTTTTCGGTAAAATGGCTCCAATTTTAAAATATTATATGAAAAACCCTGTAAATTTTAATATTTTTGGATTCCTAAGACTATTCTAAATGGAAATTTGGCATTTTTTAAAAGTTTTTCAACTTACGTGTTTTTAAGGAGTAATTTGTAATATTGCATATAGGGGGACATGATCCCTTATTTACATATTATTAATAATAATATTAATATTATATTAAATTGGTATCGTTAGGTTGTATTTTTGACATCACCTGGGGTCCTAAGAATAATTTGCGTCCCATTAAGGGCGCCTATATGCAATATTTGAAATTGCTATAAAAAAACAATTTGGCTTAAAAACTTTTTAAAATATCACATTCTGATTAAGAATTGTCTCAGGAATCCAGAAATGATAAAATATAAAGAGTGTTCCATATGAACATTCAAAATTTGAGCCATTTCCGGTTAAACCGGAAGTGACTTAAAAATCAAAAATATGCCAAAGGAAGGGCTGTGTTGACTTTGTTTCTGAGCTACAGGGCGGGGTGATTTCTGTGAATATTGGTAGGTTTACATCTGGCATTAATTACATGATATTTATAATCAAATAGAAATGTAAACAATAAAAAAATTCTATCAGACATAAATTTTTACCGTTTACATTAGCCAAAATTGTCTGCCTCACATTAATATCATGCAATTAATGTCAGAATAACTCGTACTTTTGACCACTTAATGATATATTCGTTAAACCAGAATTTTAAAAGGCCTATACATAGTCTATTTTATTTTAATCGTTTTTTCTAATAAATTCTTTAAAAGAAAAATTTTGATAAATTTTCAACCTTTCTTTTAAAAGAAATTATTCTACTTAAACAATTATGCACCTAATGAACAATTTGTTTCAGTATGGCAATTACAATCACAATACATAGAATTAAAAAGTTGGACAGTCTGGTGGAAACTAACACTTACTCGTGTAAGCAGAAGTTTATTCATCCATTTGCCACTTCCGCAAATTTGTAGAGGCCATGATCCAAGATAGGGCACACTCAGCGCCAGTCTGCGGCTAAAATAATTATTTGAGACCGTTGTTCAAGCTTAAACCGAACCGGATGGCCTCAGCTGTGTATCTTTGTGCCGCGGAATATTCTAGTTTTGTGAGCTAGAAGACATTTTTATTCGATTATTTTATTGGTGTAATAACTTAATTAACAAATGACTAATAAAGTAAAGTTTTTACAAAAATAGGTGTTTTGTAAAAATTAAAAAACATTATTCTTCGTTTCTTTTTTTTTTCGTATTATTAAGATATCAGTCACAAAAGGAAAATTTAAGTAAAAAAGGTAGGTTATATACAACAGTATGTCCGCGGATGCGGTTAACGAGAAGACAAATGGACCAAAATTTTAAGATACGAAAAAAGTCATTCTTGATAAAAAAGTCTGCTTGTTGAAAAAATATAATCAACGATGAGAAAATAGATTTTTATCATACAGGGCGTCTCAAAAATGCAAAAACACAAAATCAAACAAAAGCAAACAGTCATTTTTAGGCGTTTTAACGTGAAATGATAAATAAAAACTTGCTCCAAATTTACTTCTATTCCTGATTCCAAACTTACTGAAAAAAATTTAAATTTATGAAAAATTAAAAAAATATATATTTTTGCAAGTACACGTTTTACTACTTTTACTTATTTATTACCTTTTCATTACTAAAAACTAATTAAAATAAATTTATGATGGACGAAACATAATACACAATAGTCATAGTTCAAAAACCCCTCCCCATATTCAACACATTTTTCCAACTGCTTCCTAATATGATCAAAACTGGCTTGAATCTTTTCAATTGGTAATGATTCCACTGCTCGCCTAATTCTTAGTTTTAAAATTTCAACATTATTTACTAGAGGTTGTGCATAGGTAAGCTGCTTTAGACGGCCCCAAAGAAAAGAATCGGCTAATGTCAGATCGGGGCTTCTTGGGGGCCATAAAACTGGTCCATTTCTTCCTATCCATCTCACACCGAATTTTCTGTTTAGCCATTCTCTGACCTCTTCAGCGCAATGTGCAGGGCACCCATCGTGTTGAAAATACATTGTGTTGCGATATTCCAGTGGCCGCTCTTCAAGATTAGCGCAAAAAAATGTATCTAGTAGTTGCAAATAGCTTGCTCTGTTACAAGTACCTTCGAAAAATAAGGTCCAATGATACCATAGTATGAAATGGCACACCACACATTAATTTTGTGTTGACGTCTTGAGGGAATTCTAAATTCAGGATTCTCTTTACTCCAATATCTGACATGCTGAGAAGCAACAGTACCGTTGGTTGAAAATGTTGATTCGTCAGAAAACATTATACACTTGTGAAAGTTTCTATTGATATTTAAGATCTTATTTCCAACCCATAATGAAAAATCTAGTCTTTTAGCTTCATCTCCAGCTTCCAAGGTTTGGTTGAAAGGAGGCTTGTAAGGGTAAATTTTATTTTCTTTTAAAACTGTTTGAATAGTAGTTTTTTGTACCACCTCTAAATGCTTAGCTCTGTGTCTCAATGAAAGCAATGGATTTTCATTTACGGATGGCGATATCAAAACTGTAGATGCATCAATTCATTATATTGCTTTTTTTGTTTTTAAATGTCCATGACTGATCCTGTTCTTTGAAATTTTTCACCAGTTTGTGAACACCAACTTTCGAAAAGTTTACTCCAGGAAATTTGCGTTGAAATTCCTCCACTACATAGCTATAGGAGCACTGACCACTTCCATAGCATTGCACCATAAAAACTCTTTGTTCTACGGTCAGCATTTTGGAAAGTATTTTTTGACACTGACACTAACATGTAATAATGTACAGGTATAAAAGTTATAATATGAAGGTAGTAAAATGCGTACTTAAAAAATGTTTTTTTTTTAATTTTTCGTAAATTAAAATTTTCTTTGGTAAATTCGGAATCAGAATTAGAAGTAAATTTGGAGCAAGTTTTTATTTATCATTTCACGTTAAAACGCCTAAAAATGACTGTTTGCTTTTGTTTAATTTTACATTTTTGCATTTTTGAGACACCCTGTATGATAAAAATATATTTTCTTATCGTGGATCATATTTTTCAACACGCAGACTTTTTTATCAAGAATGACTTTTTTTTCGTATCTTTCAATTTTTGGTCCATTTGTCCTCTCGTTAACCGCATCCGCGGACATACTGTATAGTGCCTTAGGCCAGTAATAAGATGGACTTCATGATAATAACACTTTTCAAACCTTTTTAAGGGGTTCCCTTTGACGAGCCTACCATGAATATTCATACCGCCATAAATGGAAGCGGCACTTTAACCCAGCCTGTCAGCGTCAAATGTTTCGGGGTCGGACTGGGCAAATGCGTAACTTGTTTTGTCGGAGAAGTTTACTACAATATTTTATGTGCAATTTCTAAAAATTATGCCAAAATGGTAAAGATCACAATCATGAAACCATAAAGATTAAATACATGTTCCAGATATCGGACTAGATGGATTTCGTGACTGTAAAGGCATGTACAGACTTGGATACAATCGGGACAACATTGTCGGCCGACTGTATCTTGTTCAAAAAATTTTTCAGCAACAAAGTTGGCCACCATTTGCAGATACAAGTGTTTCGCGTCCACACTACCTTTAAAGCTCGTACAAACCTGCCGAAGTTTTCCATATTAAATGGAAAAAAGGCGATCTTGCCGATTCCTTGGATGAAAACGACCACCGATGTTGCCATGTCGTTTACAACAAGTCGGCCGACCGATGTGCAACATTCAAGATACAGTCGGCCAACAAATGTTTTCGCCGATTATATCCAAGTCTGTAGCGTGGCTTACCGCTTACGATTTTTGGCACAATGTTTAAAAACTGCATATAAAGCATTATGGTAAATTGGTCCAGATAAAAAAAGTAACGCGTTTGCCCAGTCCGACATCAGAAACATTTGACATTGACAGGCTGGCTTAAAGCGCCGCTTTCATATATGGCGGTTAGAATATTCGTAGTTAACTCGTCAGATAGAACCCCCTTAAAAGGATATAAGTTAAACTTTATAGTCGACCATTGCCCTATCTATGTTGGGAGCAAGCACTGACAAACTTTCAACTTGTACAAAATAACCAAAGTGGAGTGGAGGAGATACGGGGGTGTCATAGTAAAAAAGAAAAACTAAATTTATTTCGATAATTGTTCCCCCTTTTTAAATATCTTAATAAAACGGTATCTAGGGGTTTTTAAACATTAGCTTTTCAGATCGAATATTAATTTTTGTGTGTAGACTAGAGGGCGATGGGTACTATTTAAAATTCTCTAAAACTACCCGATTTTTGTTACTACTCTGTATGTATGTAAACTAGTAAGCTTCTCTAAGCTTTCTGCACAAAAGGTATATTTAGTAAGAATCGGTCTTGACAACCGTTTTAAGGTATTCACGTTTTAGTTGTTCAGTGCACCCGAAAGTATGTACCTTCAATAACATCGTATTAGCTATAATTACAACTGCTCAGATATAAATAGCTGATATCTAAAAACTCCTGGCTACCGAGTTTTATTAAAATGTTTAAAACGTATCAGAAATGCATGAATAAAAAATATTTATACACCTTTAACACCCCGTATCTTCCTTATCATTAACGTTTGGATATAGGTATGTTTGTTTAAATCCTAAATGGGTATTTTCGCATAAGAAATTTGTGTTTTTTTGTGCACCATTAATTAGCGGACACTCATTAGTATCATATGTATATAAAAACACGAATGACTTAAATCTATTTGAGTAAACACTATCAAAATCTCTAAAATAAAACGAGTCCGAACCAATAATATGTGAAGTCTCTAAACTAACCAAAAACATTAAGAACTGGAAATCCTTGCAAAATATACAACCAAAATGAAAATGGCAAATTTCCACAGTTTTTACCAAACAAAGCTTCGACAAGGCACGACTCTGTCATCAGCTGATAATGCTACCAACTTTGAACAGAACTGCCAACCGAAATCGTAATTCTCACACCCTCACGTCCCTGACAAAGCTATCACCGGTCTTGCTTATGTCTAAACCCCTTCTCATAAAGAAACTCTGAATAACGAAGGTCTGCCGCTCACGGGCTCTGACTCTATAATAATAAACCTCAAATATCATTCCGGAAACATTCTGAATTATTAATTAGGAATACAAAATATTTTAAATTTGCCCTGGAAATTTACGATTTACTTTGACGACAAGACGGCAGCTAAGCTATAAAAAGTTAAAGCCGAGCATTTCCGCAGTTAAATTAGGGTTCAAATTAGGATTGCTCTATACGCGCGGGTGCTTAAACTTACAAGAAACTTCAATTTGCAACGTTTGGACCCGCATAGCGAACCGCCTTCGCGTATGAAAAGCAGGTGCCCGAGTGGCCCTTTTGACTGTGCCCTGATGCATATTTAAAACGTTATATCGCGTAATGAGTCGAGGGCATACCCAGGGAAACGTATTGTCGTGACTCTTAGAGTTACGTGCAAGCTCAAAGTTGAACGTGGCATGTATGCGAGCTACATTTCCATTTATATTAATGAGGACATTCAAAGTTGATAAAAGCGTTTTCAGATAGAAAACTGACCATAGAGTTTACTTTTTTCAATTCTCGGGATGTTTCGTGTATGGATAGGGCAACTAAAATATGCTTGAAACCGTAGAGAACCCCCTGAGGAACATAAAACTTCGGCACATAATATATCTATCTACCAGTGACGTATCCTTAAATAATTTCTAGAAGGGGTTTTGGTGACACATGGCTCAGAAATACAAAATCAAAGTTTTTGTAAGAATAAACAGGGTGTTTTCTAAGTACGGAACGAAATTTTAAACAAGAAGTTTATATGAACATACAGGGTGTTCATTTAAAAACTTTCCACTCAAGTTATCTTCGAAACGAGACACATTTGAGAAAGTCGCCGAAACACGTCAAGATATGAGCTGTCAAAAAATGAGCTTTAAGAAAATACCACATTAAGTACATCTAACTTTATTAGTTTCGAAATATGACCATCCAAATCAGGTATTTAGATAATTTTTAAAGTACCGCCATTTTGTAATAGGTGAAGATATGAACTTCATATTCTAGGGTTATAAAGTACTCGTCAGGAGCTTTAAAATGATGTATCACTCGACCCGCCTTCTCATTTAAGAATTTTGGGGTGGTGGCCCTGGTGGTTAAGGGGTTAAAGGGGCGCCGTCCAATTTTTTGTAAAAACGTTCCCCCTCAATAAATATCTTGACGTGTTTCGGCGATTTTCTCAAATCTGTCTCGTTTCGAAGATAACTTGAGTGGAAAGTTTTTAAATGAACACCCTGTATAATATAATAACCCTGAGATGAAGATATATTTCTTTTATAAATATATTAAGCATCCTTAAACTGATTTGTTTTAAATTTGATACAGTTGCTTAAATAAAGGCTTTTATTCACCTCTAAATAAAATAAATTTTTTGGGTCCAGTGGCGTTTCAGTAGGTACTACAGTCAATATTACCGAGATGAAAAAGTACTAACTGTCCTACTTATTCGTTTTTTTTCCGATTTAGCAATTAAAAATACAACTTTGAAGTCTCCTGTGATTTCTTTGTCCCTAGCTTAAAAAAAATGTATCCACTTTAACTTAATCTATATAGTATCTATAGACAATATATTTTATATTGTCTATAAACCAAAATAAAAAATTGACAATTTTGGTCCTATGATTAATGACCAAAATAAACACTTTCTGATTTCTTAATTTGGATGACAATACAATATAATACATGACTGTAAATCCAAGATGTCCGCCGATACAAAATGGCGGATTATATATTTCTTTATTAAAACCTCAATATTGGTATCAAATGAAAGGGCATAATTTGTAGAATATAGATCACAAAAAATTGGATGGTCGCTGCTACAAAATGACGAATTACATGTTTTTCACAACTATTTCAATAAAAATCGTCGGTTAGTTCTAGTTATTAAGGCATTAAATGAACTTCATAGAATGGGAGTATCAACTAACAACAAAACTAAAAACTAAAAAATAAATGATGTATTTTTTTATACAGGTTTGGCTGAGTTGAATCTAACGGATTGCGTTTTAATGTATTAGACACTAATAGATAGAGAGTAGACAGAGAACGACTGCATAGGTAACCGCCCACCGATAGTGACGCCGATTCCTCGTACTGCTCGGGTCCGCGGTGCCCATAATAGCAAGTCAAAAAAACAACTTTAATATGCTCAAATCTTAAAAACCTTTGGTGAAAAGAAAATACAATATTCTAAAATAAAATGAAAAATAACTCTTAAACAAAAAAATAATTCTAATTAAATGGATTATTTAATAAGGTGTTCAAATACACCTCCTTGTTGGGCTTCACAGTATCCCAACCTGTCGTAAAATTCTCTACGTACATTTGCTAACATTTCAGGTGTAATGGACCTAGAAATATTAATAATTCTAAGCCGCAATTCGTCCAAATTAACGGCTCTTTCATGTCGGTGTTGGTAGTGAATTTCTGTCAAATAGCACCATAAGAAGTAGTCGCAAGGCGTCAGATCTGGAGATCGCGGAGGCCATGGTATGGTACCTCTTGTGGAAATAAGCCGTTCAGGAAAAGTGTTTGTTAAATAGTTCTGCACTTGTCTAGCGTTGTGAGCGGGACATCCGTCTTGTTGAAACCAAATTTCATTAAATATAACATCCAAGTTTCGTACAGCGGGTATAATATTTTGTTGCAATAAAAGTAAATATCTCTCAGAGTTCAAGGTACCATTAATGAAAAAAGGACCTACAATGTGGTTGGCTAAAATACCAGCCCAAACATTTACCTTTGCGGGTATTGAGTTCGTAATGGCACCACTTAAATGTAGATTTTCCCGAGACCAATATCTCACGACTGAAGAATTATGTCGACCTAGAAGAGAAAAAAGATGACTCGTCTGTAAATAAAATATTACTTGTGAAGTCGTCATTTTGATCAATTTTTCTCTTAGGGTTTCACAAAACTCCATGCGTTTTATTTGATCTTCTGAAAAATCTCTTGAGTGTTTTTAATTTTGTAGGCTTTGTACTTATTTCTTTTCAAAATATCACGCACTGTACCGGTTGGAATATCAAGTTCTTCAGAAATTTGGGAGCTAGAACAAGGTTCACTTATTTCCACAAAAGCACACACATTGACCTCATTTTCAATCCTAGCGTCAGGTGTTCGACGAGGTTCCTGATCGCCACTAGAACATTTTGCACATCGATTTACACATCCCGACTGCTCAAACTTATGCCAGATATTATAAATTGTTTTAGCAGTAGGGATTTGCTCATTAGATATGCAAATATAAAACGGCCGACAACTTCTTCTGCACTCTCCGCACGACAATACCATTTAATAACATTAATCTTTTGTTCAACAGTGAAGACCATTTTTACTTTATTACTGTATCCGCCGTATACTGTATGTTAAACAGTTTTATTGTACTAAAAGCTAAAAAAAAATAATTCGGTAAGGCCTAGCTACCAGATCACTCAAATCTTCACTTTAATCTGGTGTATTGATCAGACAAAAAATAAAAATCGTAGGGCACTTGACATTCCTATCATAATATTTTCTCTAGATACGTTACGCCTAACGGTTTTATTATTTGTCTGATCAATACTCCAGATTGATGAGAAGATTGGTGCGGTCTGGTAGCTAAGACTTATTTTAGCTTTTAGTAACAATAAAATCGTTTATTATAATTTTTTTACATAATTTATGATTATTTTTTGTTGAATTCCACTCCGTTTTTTAATAGGCAGGTAAGCGGTTTTTACATATTCTGTGTTGGTTTAATAAACTAATTTAAATGGCTTAATTGCAGAATAGGTAACTCTTAAATTTTTAAAATATTTAATTATGAACTATTAGTTTGCTTATTAAATTATTAATAATATTTTTGTTTAATTAATTAAGCCATGGGGAATGTTCTTAATTTTAACAGTATTTTTTAAATAATTACAGGAAAAATATCTTTTATAAAAGATAAAAAATTTTTTTTTTATAAAACATATTTTACAAGGTTTTTCTTAATTTGCCCTAAAAACCTCCAAGCAATTTATTTTATTATCTTGACAACTTTGAAAGAATTTTAATTGCCGCAGTTAATCGACTCAACTTGCTAAACTTAGTTTTAGCATTTTTGGTGGAGTTTAAAAGAGTCATTTATCATAATTTATTTAGATATTAAGCTTTAGGATACTTTGACGAATACTTTTAAGAATAATACTGTTTTGCATGAAAATACTTCCATAAAACTAAAGTCAAAGATTTATATGGATAAATTCTTTGCTAATGTCTATTGTGTTACATGTAGGAAAAGCGATATAGTCCCAGGAGCCAGTAATAAAATGTGAAATGGACTTTATAATAGGAACCCTTTTAAAACTTTTTAGGAGGGTTTCTTTTGCCGAGTCTACCACGAATATTCATACCGCCATATATGGAAACGAGGCTCATCAACACATATTACTGGTATTGGACTAGGCGGGTCTCGTGACTGTAATCTTTTCGATATGTGGCACAATGTTTAAAAAATTGCATGTAAAACATTGTGGTTAACTTGTCCGACAAAAAAGTGACGCGTTTGCCCGGTCCGACACCCGAAACATTTGACATTGACAGGCTGGGTTAAAGCGCCGCTACCATATATGGCGGTTTGAATATTCGTGGTAGACTCGTCAAAAGGAACACCCCTAAAAAGGTTTTAAAAGTGTTAATAAAATTGTGTGTGTGTAATTAACAGCCTGATTGCTCAAAATTTATTTTAAATAAAAATATGATAGCGATGACAACTGTTTTTATGTTCTGGCTGGCGTAGAGGGCACATGATCTTTTTTTTATCTTTGGGCAAACCAGGAAGGCTAAAAGCCTAAATACTAACGTACCGTGGGTGTCTTAAGCGAGGTAAGAGGGAGTTTGTTGACACGGGACTTAAATACTTGAAGATTTGGGGGAAGGAAAGACCTCCGCGGGCAGCAGGTTCCACATTCTAGAAACTCTAGGGATAAAAGAACGAACAAAGTGGGAAGTTCGAGGCCTGTCCAGTTGGACCGTTTAGGGATGCATACGCGCGGCACCATGAGTTTCTCTGGTGGGAACCGTGAGTGAAGGAACTATACTGCACAATTCTTCAGAGCAGAAGCCATGAAAGTACCTATAAAAAAGCGATAAATCCCCCACAGCCCGACGATGGGCAAGAGAGGGAAGCTTTTCTGTAAGTGAAGGATCAATAATGAGACGAATAGCTCTTCTTTGAATGGAATCAAGAATGCTTGGGGTTGTGGGGGACGCCATGCCCCAGATATGAGAGCAATATTCCAAAGGAGATCGGATTTGGGACACATAAAAAGTGTATAAATTAGAAGGGGAAAATACTTTTTGGCTCGAAACAGAAATTCAAGCTTTTTGAAGCTGCCGTGGTTATAGATACAATGTGTTTAGGCCAGTTAAGGTTACTTTCAAATGTGACGCCCACAAGATTGAAGGTGTCCTTGCTCTGTAAAACTTGGCCGCTCATAAGTAGAGGGTGAGTATTTGGTGACTCTTTTCGCGACATGATTGTGTTTTGGATGCATTAAAATGGACGAGATTTTTGGTGCCCCAATCTGATATTAAATTAAGATCCTGCGAAAGAGATATCTGCATCGCTCTGCGTTTGTTTTCCAAATCAGGTTTAGTAATGGGTTTAGGAACCGGAAAACTGGAGTGAAGGGTACTATCGTCGGCGAAACTATGAATGGAATTAATTGTGGACGAGAGAAGGTCGTTGGTGTGAAGAAGAAACAATTTTGGTGCCAGAACTGAGCCCTGAGGCACTCCAGCATTAACTTTGATGAAAGCTTGAAGAATGGCCGTCCACAATAACTGATATACGTCGATCAGATAGATAACTAGAGATCCAAGTACAGAGTTTAGTTGAAAGACCATAAGAGGGAAGTTTATTAAGAAGTGCGGCATGCCAGACCTGGTCAAAAGCTTTGGATATATCAAGAGCAACGATCTGGGACTCACCTAGAAACTATAGATCTCTTAGAATGACATCCTAACATATATCACACTAGTGTTGTAAAGTACTTGGCAACACTAGTGTAATACAAAGCATTTTCTATGCATGAAAACAGTAAAACGTATTTGCTACTTTCGCATCTGGTAGGAAAAATATTGACCATAAAAGTACATCGCCTAGCAACGCCTTTTACCCACAAGAATAATGTATTTTGGAGTTAAGAAAACGTATTTGAAATATGTAAATTTTTGTCCGATCGAATAAAAATACATTCTTAAAATATTGGCACTAAATTTTGAAACCCATTGTTTATTCAAACTTTCTAGTAGGTCAAAAACTTACCTTTCCATTGTTTTAGTTTAAAATGTTCATAATAAGAAAGAGTTTGTATTGGCGACGAACTTACTTAACAATGGCCATTATAAGCCGGAAGCCCAAATTAAAAATAAAAGGCGAATTTTGGCTAATTTCTTTACGGTCCAACGGTTTCTCTAATTTATCGACTAAGTTTCCTTCTGGTCGTTCGCTAATTGCCTCGGGAATAATGAACCAGGAAAGGAAGCACGCGTTGCTTTCATTAAACGTTTTGTTCTCTTTGAGAAACTTCCTAATTTCTGCAGCTCGGTTTCGAATAATCCATATTGTGAAACTTCGCACTTTGTTTAAAATGGCACTGGGTTGTTTGTCAATATCCTGTAGAGTACAGGATGTTTTAAAATTTAGTACATATATAAAACTTCGCAGTGGCGGCCTGTGACATTTTTCCTTTGGAGGGCAGAAGCAAAAAAGAAATTTTAATAAAACGTATTCAAAGATTACACCCTATTTAAAAAGAAAGTCCATTTGTAAGGCCGTTCCTGGCGAGGGTGCAGAAGGTTCACTTGCACGGGGCGGCACAAATTCGGGGGCGTCATTTTTGGAAATAAAGGCCTTATTTGCGGCATTTTGAAAAAGAAAGGCCTTTCTTTGTAAATTTTTGAAGCAGTGCACTATGGGATAGAAATCCATTAATTTGGCCAAAACGCAACTATGAAATTTTAATGGCTCATGCTGTGTATTTCAAAGTAAATACTCCAAACTACATGTACGCAAAATTATAAAAGGATATGACGACTTCTATTGGGGTAATAAGAAAATTGAAAATGTATTTTAAGTTAACATAATCTACTTAGTTTATTATTAGCCTTGTTTACTAAAAAAGTAAAAGAGTTTAAATAATAAGAGTTATTGTTGTGTTTCCGATGCAATCTCGCGAAGTCTCGCTACTTTTGTCAAAGATTTTTTACCTTTTCCTTTATCAGTTTTTCTACTTACAATTGTCTTCCTACTTTTTGCTACTTCTGAGTGTAAGGACAGATACAAGATTTTTTTATAATTTACAAGGTTTTCCATTTTAAAAATTAATATGTTTTGTCCTACACTGTATATCCTAAAAGATAAAAGCATTCTGATGAAAGATATGGATTCTACAGAATCTACCCAACAAAACAGTGTTTTTTATTAATTTTATACGTTAAAAAATAAAGAAAGTTGGGAAGATGTATCTCTATTACGCTTCTAAGAATAATTTAAAATTATTTTTCAGATTTGGATGGTCATATTTCCGAAACTAATTGAGATAGACACATCAAATGTAGTATTTTTTAAAGCATTTTAAAGATTTTTTGGTGGTGATATAATATTCAGGATGTTCCATTTTAAAAAATCATACCTATTGTCGTACCCTGTATATCATATGAGATAATACTCATCGGATTACTGATTAGAATACTACCGAATTAACCAAACAAGCTGATATTTTAGTTTATTTTGTACAATAAAAAATAATAATGTTAAGGGGGTGTAAATTTATAATAACATATAATAAGTTTTAGGTTTTCAAATAGCATTTGTAATAAGTTATAATATTTTTTTCAATATTTTTCCAGTAAAAAGTACCTCATTTTAAGTTAGAATGGTAAGTTTCAGAATTTTGACCAAAAAAATTAAATTTTATCCCATAGTGTGATGACCAACTGCATCAATCGGCATATCATAAAAGAAATATAGCAAAGGCGGCCGCGAAGACAAGCATGCCGATTTATTTGCTTTAAACTTTTTGTGATTTTTTTCTTATCAAAGAGCACTGAATTTACATTTTTAAACTGTTGTAAAGTTCTATACTTAAAACCACTGTAAAGATGGGTCCAAATAAAATTCATTCTGAAAGCGATGCCGCCAAGTACACAAAAATGATAAAGTAAAGAAACCCTTTTGTGAACAATGATTTATTACAGCAAAAAATATTTAACCCGACGAGTTTCTAGTACCACGCCACGTGCCACCGGTTTTATAGTAGGCAGAGGCGAAATAAGATAATGTTTTGTAAGTAGGTGATACGTGTTTTAGCAATGTATGTTTTATTATTTATCTAAAAATATGTAATCAGGCTCTGTCCGAGGCTATGTGCATTCGAAAAGGTCTGTTTACTTTATCATTTTTTGTGTACTTGACGGCATCGCTTTCAGAATAAATTAAATGTGGGCCCATCTTTACCATATGTCAACCAAAATGCCTTGGAATTATATAGGATACTTATAAAATGCCGGCTTTAAAAAAACTCTTAGTATCTCAAAAACGAAGTCACTCCGGAAAGGTTAGGAAACACTTTGTATATTTTTTTAGTCTTAAGCTTTGTATAATTCAATGGTTTTGAATAAAGCACGATTAAGTGTGAAATGTTTATGTTTATAATCAATTAATCTTACCTTAATACCATAATAATACTGTTTATTTTTTCATTACCTGAAACAAAAAAAATATATTATCAGAGTTTGTAATAAATAAATCTAGTAATATATGAAAATTTTTAAAATAATAATATTTAAACGGTCGAACAATTAAAATATAGTACGCAACACCTACATAAAGTGCCCAGTTTAAAAGGTTTTTCTAACTTGACCTGTTTGTTATTTGTTATTTATTTGTTTGCGTCAAATTTAGTCATTGGAATTTAACCCCTTCCTGACGACCGATCGATCCGAAATTTGGTACACACCCTTAATACTAATAACAATACAACACAAAATATTTTTTTATGATTGTTAATCCAAGATGGCCGCCGGTACAAAATGGCGGAATACATATTACTTCACTAAAATCTCAATATGGGTATGAAATAAAAGGGGTTGTTTGGTAAAATAAGAGTTACCTATGAAAAAATTAAAATCCAAGATGGCCGCCACAAAATGGCGAATTACATATTTTCTCCAATCACTTCAATATAATATCATTGGTTACTTCTGGTTAGTTATAGTGAGGCATTGAACAAACTCAATATAATAAAAACGATCAACTAACAACAAAACTAAAAACTTGAAAATAATTTATTTAAAAAGAAATATTTTTACGGTTTCATTGGACTAAAAGCAAGTCCTACCAGATCGCCCAATCTTCTCATCAATCTGGGGTATTATTTAGATAAATAATAAAATCGTTAAAAAATTGGTAAAAACCAAACTGTTTTTAAGATAGGCGCTTGGTTGGTTGGTTTAAGACGGGGTTGGTCATTCGACCATGTTTGCACTGCAGCCTATTGGCTTATTGTGCACCCCTCTCTTTTACAGAAGTCCACTTCCTTTAATCGGGTTAAGTAGATTCCTGCCAAGATGTTCATGCGGTAGGGTTCCCACTATGTATGTTCCCAAAAAGACTGTGTCTTTTACGTGTCAGTGTAATGCAGTTGTATATTATGTGTAAGGCTGTTTCCCCCTCTTCCCCGCAAAACCTGCATGTAATGTGTTCCATTTGTGAATGCCCATTTTTTGCAAGTGTTTTCTTAGATGATGTCTTGTTAAAAGTCGTACTACTTGTCACTTGTCTTAGCTGAGTGCGCCCCACGTGGAAGACCTTAGTTTATAGTTCCTTGGAAGAATCGCTCAATATCTATATATATATATATATATATATATATATATATATATATATATATATATATATATATATATATATATATATATATATATATATATATAATATATTATATATATATATATATATATATATATATATATATATATATATATATATATATATATATATATATATATATATATAAATTTTACATGATTATTGTTAAATCACGTACAACTTTTGTAAAAGTTAGTTGTAATTTTGTCACGTCTGACTGTGGCTAAAAATAACCAACCACGTTGTAAATTTACAAAATAGTTTATTTAGTGTAGACACTACACTTTTCTAAAGTAGGGATCCCCCTCCTAGATTTTGAATTATTTGGTATTTTTTAATGAAAATTTAAAGACCTTAGTTAAAAAACAAACCAAATTTTAGATAAAAAATGACAGATATAGATGTCAAACTGACAGCTGGGAGCTATTTTAAAAGAAAAATTAAATGAAAACGGGGGTCTTGTGGCACATCATTTTAAAGCCCCTGACAAGTTCTTTATAATCCCAGTATAAAAAGTGAACACCTTCACGTCCCAAAAAAAGGTGGTATTTTGGAATGATGGGTAGATATACCTAATGTGGTATTGTCTTAAATTTATTTTAAATATCTTTTTAATGGTAATATAATATACAGGGTGCATCTATAAAAATCTATATTTTTGTCCTACCCTGTAGAGTATCACCAACATTACTATTTATTAAATCCTTAAAAAAGCTTTAAGAAAATACCACATTAAGTGTATACGAGTATACCTTTAGTAGATTCGCAAATACGGCCATATCTATGCGGTATTTGGGTAATTCTTAAAGTACCGCCATTTTGTAGTAGGTAAAGGTACTGGCTTTATACTCTGGGGTTATAAAGTACTAGTCAGAAGCTATAACATGATAAGCCACAAGACCCCCTTTTCCATTTAATTTTTCTTTTCAAATAGAGCCCAGCTGTCAGTATGACATTTATATCTGCCATATCTTGTCTAAAATTTAGTTTATGCTGTCTCACTAGAGTCTTCAAATTTTTATGAAAACGTACCAAACCATTCAGAAGTTAGGAGGGAGGTCCTGACTTTAAACAAGCACTGTATAAGTCACCTTATAAGATTTTAGACTCTAATACATTTTAATGCCTAATATTTTACTTATCAGACTCCGTTTTCGTGTAACCTCAATAATTTCTTTATAAATATCGTGGTTAAGAAAACCTTATTAAAACAATATTTTTAAAGATTTAGATATTTTGCATAAAACTCCGCATCTGATGCAATATCATTTTGAAAGTAAGAAAATACTCTGTCGTCTTTGTGCTTTGTGACAGCTGTTCTTTCTCCGCGCCAACAGACATTTCAAAGAAGTTGAATAATAAAATACGGGATCAAATTTTAATTCCGTAAAATGCAGACTTGTCTACATGCTTTTTAAAACATTTTCTTGGATAGGTGAGTTAATATTTTTGAGAATAGAATATTAAAAAATATAAATATATATAGATAAGAACATTTTAAAAGCGCAAATTCGGTACCCTTTGAAAATAATACAAAAAACATAAAAAAGGCCGCCTCCAATCGGACTATTTTAAACAAAGGCGCCTATCCTTTAGAGCGACGCGCCGATACACTATGGGATAGAAATCCATTATTTTGGCCAAAAAGGAACTTTGAAATTTTAATGGCTCATGCTGTGTATTTCAGAGTAGATACTCCAAACTACATGTACGCAAAATTATAAAAGGATATGACGACTTCTATTGGGGTAATAGGAAACTTGAAAATGTATTTTAAGTAAACATAAATATACAACATTTAATCTACTTAGTTTATTATTAGCCTTGTTTACTAAAAAAGTAAAAGAGTTTAAATAATAAGAGCTATTGTTGTGTTTCCAATGCAGTCTCGCGATGTCTCGCTACTTTTATCAAAGATTTTTTACCTTTTTCTTTATCAGTTTTTGTACTTACAATTGCCTTCCTACTTTTTGCTACTTCTGAGTGTAAGGACAGATACAATATTTTTTATAATTTACAAGGTTTTCCATTTTAAAATTGAATATGTTTTGTCCTACACTATATATCCTAAAAGATAAAAGCATTCTGATGAAAGATATGGATTCTACAGAATCTACCAACAAAACAGTGTTTTTATTTATTTTATACGTTAAAAATAAAAAAGTTGGGAAGAAGATGTACCTCTATTACGCTTCTAAGAATAATTTAAAATTATTTTTCAGATTTGGATGGTCATATTTCCGAAACTAATTGAGATAGACACATCAAATGTAGTATTTTTTAAAGCATTTTAAAAGATTTTTTTGGTGGTGATATAATATTCAGGGTATTCCATTTAAAAAAATCATACCTATTGTCGTACCCTGTATATCATATGAGATAATAATCATCGGATTACTAATTAGAATACTACCAAATTAACCAAACAAGCTGACATTTCAGTTTATTTTGTACAATAAAAAATAATAATGTTAAGGGGGTGTAAATTTATAATAACATATAATAAGTTTTAGGTTTCCAAAAGTCATTTGTAATAATTTATAATATTTTTCCAGTAAAAGCATCTCATTTTAAGTTAGATTGGCAAGTTTCTGAATTTTGACCAAAAAAATTAACTGCTATCCCATAGTGCGATGTCCAGTTGCATCAACCGGCATATCATAAAAGAAATATAGCAAAGGCGGCCGCGAAGACAAACATGCCGATTTATTTGCTTTAAACTTTTTGTAAATTTTTTTTTATTATCAAAGAGCACCGAATTTACATTTTTAAACTGTTCCTTCTATACAGTGCCTGTCTAAAGTCAGAACCCTCTTCTTGGTATTTTTTTATGACTATTTTACTAGAGTTTTTACACTGGCAAAATGTCATAGCAACCTCCTGTTTAGTACTGGCAAAACTCCTACCTATTCCTACCTTGATAAAACCAACATGATGGTATTTCAGCGATAAAACCTTGTTAGGTTTAAGTAAAAAAGGTAAAAAGCTATTGTTGATTTATATGTAAATTAAAGGTTAAACACTTACGTGTAGTTCTCATGAAATAGTTTTGTCGAAAATCATTCGAAGAAAAATTAGGCAAAATATTTCTCTTGTTGTAGCCAGGTTTGTTGCTTTTTGGTAATTTTGTTCATGACAATTAATGTAAATAATAACTGTCATTCACGAAATTGCCGAGCAACAGACTTTCATACAACCGAAATATTTTGCCGGCTAAACTTTTCTCTGTTACGAAAATTTAAGATTGTAATAAGACAATATAAACCAAATTTTAGGCAAAAATGACAAATATAAATGTTAAACTGAGCGTTGGGCGCCATTTTGAAAAATAGAAATGGAAAGAAGGGTCTTGTGGCACATCATTTTAAAAGTCCTGACGATTACTTTAAAACCTCAGAATTTAAAGAAAATCGCAGGTTTGACGAACATGTGTACCTAAAAGCCACGGCAGAATTCAATAACGGCACACCGTGCTCTCCGTATAAGGTCTTTAGCTACCGTACTTTGAATATGCTTGAACGAAAACCCAGACAAGACGTTAATAAATTATTTCCAAAAATGAGGATAGTCTGTTTAGCGCCCGCGCGTCCACCCTCCGGGATGACTGGTATTCAAGCGCACAAACATATTTTTTTACCCTTGAAGAGAAACTTTTGTTTCGCGCAGATAATAACATTAGCAATCCTTTCAGATCGGTAACGACAACTCAATTAAATTTCCACAAAATAAATGCTATAACTTGGCTTTTTCTAGAATTAACTTTTGAACGAAACCCCAAGGGCAATTCGGTTCTCGAGTCTGGAGCATCTAGGTTACTTAGAAAATCATCTTTCAAAAGCTATTAACAACTTTGATTTGTATACAAAACTTTTGCGCTATACCAAACTTTAATATCAAAATGGATTATGAGTTATAGCCTTAAAACATTTGTCTGATTCAGTACACTAAAAGTTTAAAAATCACGAGCTTCTTTTATAACCCTATCGGAAAGCATAACGTATTTTACGAGCAGTGGGGTTATCTGTTTTCTGGATTTCGTCTTGGTGATGGACACAGTTTGTCTGCACCAGGCAGGATAAGTAAAATACATCATAGAAAAGAAAAACATACATGGTGTCCAGTCACTCTACTGAGTAACCTTAAGGGGTAAATCAACAATAAAGATATTGTACCGCGTGGTTGGTTTCGGTGTTTGCTCCGTGTCAGAGATGTGTGCACTAGTCCGTGGCGCGTCGTCATTTGTTGTTTGTTGTGCTATTTCAGTTTTTCGAAACGAATATGTTAGATAATCGTTTATCCCAGGTTTGGCTGGGAGTGGTGTTTTAAAATTTTAATTTTTTACATTTTAGGAGCACTTTTGCTTTTATTAAAATTAAAAATATTGACAAACTTTTAAAACTCTCCAGCGTTACTCTCGAAAATAATTTAAAGAAATAGTGGTAAAAATTTCCAAAGAGATCGGTGCAGTACTTTTGAAGTTATGATGATCACCGACTTTAAAAACGTAAGTTGTGGAAAAAGCGCTTTAAACTTAGCTTTGTACATAAGAGTCATGGAGTAGGTGGTTTCTTACGCCTCAGAATCATCGTTAGTTTTGCTTCGATTCATCTCAAATTTTAACACAATATTCTAAAAATGTTTTTTTACTTGGAAAATTTAGTTTAAAAAATGTAAAAAAATAATAATAACCTCCCTTCATTATTAAATAAACAGTTAGCAACACGAAGTAACCAAGTAACTTAAACGTTAACTTGCCGCGCTTGTGGCTACTCCGTTTGTATCGGCAAAGAATACCAATCCATAGAACTCCACAAGTGAAGATTTCAGCGTAACCTAAAAATTTTAATACCTACCGCGACCAACAGATAGCGAAAGTAGTACGATGTCACTTTGCTAATACGATTACCATCAGAAATTAATAGCAGTCGCTGAAGAGCAGTCGGCCCGATCAGTTAGAGTGAGGATATACGCAAAATGTAATAAAAATAAAATCCCCGATAAATGGACCCAGTATCCATAAGATTATTAAATTTATGATTTCAGAATAGGATATATCGATGCGTTTTTACAAAACATCGTAAGCGACATTCGCCAATTTTACGGAAAACGATTTTTTCTTCCCCATCCTGTTATTTTTAAAGAAAAACCGAGATCTGAATGTGATTATCTTAGATTTTTTCTTAATTTGAATTACAAAACAAACATATTTAACATTTAATGTCAAAAATTTTCAGAATCTCCTAAAAAATAAGCTAAAAATTTTAAAATTCTAAACCTATTTAATTTATCTTGACAACGGTGGCAGATTTGCCACCAAAACGTCGATTTTTAGTTGTCTATTTACTTGCTTTATTTTTTTTTGCTTTTTTGGTACTATTAAATTATTTTTTGGCATGTACCCAAATAACTACCATTAATTAAATGAACCGCCGAACCAATATAGAACATATCCTCATCTGAAATAAAGCCAATGGACGTTTTCCGTAAAACTGACGAATGTCGCTTACGATGTTTTGTCAAAAACCCATCGATATATCCTATTCTGAAATCATAAATTTAATAATCTTATGGATACTGGGTCCATTTATCGGAAATTTTATTTTTATTACATTTTGCGTATATCCTCACTCTAACTGATATGGCCGACAGCTCGTCAGCGACTGCTATCAATTTCTGATGGTAATCGTATTAGCAAAGCGACATCGTACTACTTTCGCCATCTGTTGGTCGCGGTAGGTACTAAAATTTTTTAGGGTACGCTGAAATCTCACTTGTGGGGTTCTATGGATTGGTATTCTTTGGTATCGGCAGCGTCGATCACCGGAGTTGAGCATCATGAAGCGCGGCCAGAACTTGTATGGGTGACCGGGCCATTGTCGGTTTTGGGCAACGGCACGCAGTGTTCTGCTCGGTGGTAAACGAACGAACCCAGCAGCAACCATCCAAGTTTTGGAATGAATGGTGTGTGAATGGGAATGGGAAGAAGTAGGGGTCAAGGTACAATAGGCCTTCAGGCTGCAGTGCTCCACCTAGGGGGTGATCGTCGGACCTTTACTTTGGATTTTCTTTCAGAACTAACTGTTTTTTTCGTCTTCGGGAAAAGAAATATAGTAAATGTAAACAATAAAAAAGCTATCCCTATGCCTTATTCCTTGTAAATATCTAAGCGCTGACATTTAAGTGTACCCATAAAACCATTACGACTTTTTTATCGCACTTTCTAACTTAATTGGGTTGACTGAAAAGCATTTAAATTTGGTTTTCCCGGATCCGAAATCCTGGAAATTTTGTCAGCTATGCGATGCACGTATTTACAGCATTAAGACGAGTTTTGGAAAAGCAGAAGAAGCACTAACAGCGGCATTCAGAAAACGATCGCCTATATCGGAACAAAACTAGTTTTGGGTTATTCTACGAAAACTTTATCCTTGTTAACTTTGGCCAATAGGCCCTTAGCCATGTAGCCATGTAGCAAATTTTCGGAGTGAAACGATTTACGTTGGTAACGTATTTAACTATTGATTAAAATAGTTTTTTACATTGTAAATAGGCACACTCGATTAAACAAGCAAGCAATTAAACATTTAACTAAAAGAACTAATCTTTCACAATCGCTATTTGCGTCTGAATCAAACTCGGGTCCGACCCAGTGGCGCCTTTGCCATTAGGCTGAGTAGGCTGAAGCCTAGGGCGGCGGATTTTGGGGGCGGCAAATAAATGGAAGTGAGGACCTTTTTTTTTTTTTTGCTCCTCAAAATTTTTTCATGATGAATAATTTTGTTGGATTTGGAATTCTTTGTACCCACAATCGAAAGAAATGGAAGTGAGGACCTTTTTTTTTTTTTTTTTTTTTTTTTTTGCTCTTCTAAACTTTTCCGGACGGAAAAAGATTAGGAAATGGGCGGCGAAAAAAATAGGCAACGGGCGGCAAGGCTGGGGGGCGGCGAAAATAAAATAGCCTATGGGCGGCAAGGCTGTAAGTGCGCCTCTGAGTCCGACCATAGATAACCTTACATTTAGATCCGCAGTGGCAAGAAGCATTTTTCGGATTTTTACGACCTCGCGCAGTGGGTGGATGAACATGCGCACTTAAAAGCCGTGGCAAAATACAAACACCGGCACCCCGTACCCATCGTCCGCGGTCTGACCGTAACGCTCATTAGCTACCTTACTTCGAACAGAAAACCAGGACGCCGTCAACAAATTCTTTCGTATAATCCGGATAGTTTGTTTGGCGCTGGGTGATTTTACCCTCAACTGGCTTTCGCACAAACCGGTTTTTTCGCCCATGAAATGTAACTTTTGTTTCGCGCAGGTTATTATAACATTGGTAATCCATCGAGATCAGTGGGTCCGACCTAGTATTAGAGCTAGCACAGACATAAAAAAAAATAATTTATATAATTACCTATGCTTGAACTAACCCAAACATTTCCCCATCTCTTTTTAATAGAGCTATATAAAGACAGACCCTGACCAGTAGCGACGCCAGCTTTTTGGTTAGGGGTGGCCAAGAAAGGGCCGAATATCTTTAGGGGGATTGCACATTTTTTCAGGTATTAAATTTTTAAATAGCAAAAAAATTCCTCATCGGTAAAAACCCTATTTCACTGTATTGTTATTTTCTGTTTCTGTCCCTCAATAAATTTGATTCTAAATGTTGTTTTGTCTCCCGCCACTTCTAACTTCTAGTCCCTATGTCTTCCCTTCTTATGTTTCAACTTACAGGGGGCGGCACCAATTTTCCAGGAGAGGCCAGCCATTTTTCAGGTTTGGCCCGGGCAACACCTGGCTTCGCCACTGACCTTAACCGTTTACTTTTTCTTCAACTCAGAAAATCTGGTTAAACATATGAAACTCTAACGAAGCGTCGGTGGAAAGATATTAGTCCGGTCAAATATAGGTAAAACGTAATATCGGGTTATATTGAGATTTTCCATTTACCACATTATTTTTTTTATATCTCTTATCGTACTGTGAGTGAAAATCTATTTGTAAAGCTTCCACTTCGGTTTCATAACCAAAATGTAATTATTTTTTTATGGTATTGGTTGGTTTTCTGTGGGTAATGGGTAATAAAATACTTAAAATTAACTTTCCTTGGCCCATTTTTTATTTGTAGTATCTTGTGTACCTATACCTTTAACTTTAACCTGTAACAGTGCAGTTTGCGAATTTAATTACAGCGGCTTTCCTAGCATATTATTATATTTTATTTGGTACCCCTAGCGCCGTCTATTGCGCAGTGACTTAAATATCGCAAACCAAGCTAAAAGGTTCCTGTGGCCTAGAACCTTGTGCGCCTGACAAGCGTTTCATTAGAGTGACGGTGTGCTCTGTAACGATGACTTGATTTTTTTTTCTTCGAGCATGTATCTACTGGAGGCTTCGCTAGCTGTTAGTGTTAACCTTTACAGATGAGATTTTTGTGACCGGTTAATTATTTTTGTGGTATATGAACCTTTCTCGAGTCCATGGTTTTGATGGAAGCAGCGACATTTCACATGTCTTTTTAAATCTTTGGCCTGGTAGCCGTCGGATTTCGAGGACATTTCAGAGTCGACATCGCCCAAATTCGCCGAAGTGGTTCGACAAAGGTCAAATTTTGGTCGGACATTTACAGACTTCAAATGACACTTTCTGACAGACCGGGCTACCATTAGAAGGCAATTTTGTGGTTTGATATAAATTTCGAATAATCTCTGTTAAAAATCATGAATTCTTGTCCATCTTTAGCCTGAAAGGTATGTCTTTTTCTATACTTATATTTTGCGTTAGTATTTTTGCATAATTCACCTTTTTCTTGGAATGTCGAAACCTAACCTCAAAAACACGTTGTCTTTGAATTGGTTTTAATAATTTGGTACTGTTTTAGATAAGCCCGGTTCTATTTTCTATCTATCCCCTTCGCTTCTTTCGTTAACATTTGGAAAGGAAGCCGGATTTAAGTTGCCTGCTTGATGTGAGGCATGCCATAAACCTACCACACAAGCTCACCCCTCTTTATGATCTACGACCAGCGAATGCCACTTGTCTGAATCCGGAGTTGTAGGCCCCAGCCTGTAACCAGTGTGAGAATCCCACTCCAACATCTAGTGGACCTTTTAAAGAGGCTCTGTACAAGCCACGTTCAAGCCCCTACTCAGTCCACGGAGGATTTCAGATAAGTTTGAAATTACACATATTTAAAACCCTTTAAAGTACACCGTTTAATATTGATTGGTCTAAAACAACACATCGCATCTTGAACAAAATCAAACTAGTAAACTAACATTAATTTAGATACTTAAATTTTTAATTTTGAATTGGTTATATTTTGTTAAAGCGATGTAATAATGTTTGCAAACGTTAAGCGCTAGAGTCTCTTATGTTTTTTTTACTGACTAACACTCATTCTTTAAAACCAAGATTAAATTCCTCTTAAATAAAGAACACGCATATTTTATACGTAGTCTTTTTTATTTTGTATTGGAATCTGATTGTTTTGTTTTAGTTTACCTATAGAAACTACCCTTCCGTAGTTTACCACCACTATTTATAACTTTAGGTGGCGCCCATATATAAGTACCTTTTAGTGGTAAACTATAATAGGAGGGCTAACAAATTATTAACCTAATAATTTCTGATACTGATACAGGAGTTAAAGGAATGTTTAGGTTATTCAATCCACGATCCACGTGCCCCGACTGCCATTGAGCTAGTTAGAAGGTATTTTGCCTTAAAACAAAGGCTAATTAAACATCTTTAATTAGGCAATCTTAAAATGAACTTTTAGCCCAATTAAGTTACATTATAAACCGTTTTTTAAAAACTATCTTAGGAGAATAACCCCTTAGAGAAAACTTGCGCTAGCTTATTTGAAAGCTGATCATATATAAAGTCAATTAAAAGTTTTCAAACTCTTGACTTCTTTGAAATTGCTAGAAACTTTCTGAAGTATTAGTTTATTATAAGAGGTGTATTTTCTTATTTATTTTTAAGTGCCATAGATTGTTTAAAAAAGATACTGCTTATCTCTTAACACAAATTTGGACAATTTGTTTAAGGCTTAGTAACACAAGTTAAGTTAGATAGTAATTGAATTTAAAATAAACAAGACATGAAAAAAATTGTCCCATTTAAATAAATGTATTATAGGGCATTATTAAATATTATTCAGCATTTATATTTTTTATTCAATTTTTTACATTTAGACCAAAAAACCTTTAATATAAAATGTTAGCAACTTTACAAGATATAGTGTGTCCACGGATGGACTATACCGGTATTTTTTTATTTTTACTATTTCTAAAAAAGTTCTTCATTAGCATTACTGCTTTATCTAAATTGCTTTAAAGTATAATAAAAATTGCCTTTAATATACAGGGTGGACAGGAAGACTCCAAAAATATATTTGTAACAATACTTGATCAACAACTTGGTAACAAAAAAAAAAAACTTTTTTTTTAATTTTATTTTTATTATTTCCCCACAGAATTCGATGAGCAATCGAAATATGATCATGTTTTTTTAATATAGAGAAAGTACCTGCAGTCTTTTATTCATGTACAAAATATTATTTTTTAGCACCGACCACTTGAAAATAGTAATTTATCTTACAAGTGCATAAAGTGATACTTTTTTACGAATGGGAAGTTTGACAGCACAAGCCGTTAGGCGAGTGTGGCAATCCCATGAGTAAAAAAGACACTTTATGCATGTGTTACATACTATAAATTTGCAGCACAGCCATTATATTGCAACAAAAATCATAGCCTCCATGTTTTTTAAGAGACAATTATCCTCCTTATAACTATGCATTTATTATTTAATTTTAGAAAATTGTGTGTACATACTTTTGTAGAAATAATACTAAAAGAGTATAATTTTTTATTTCTTAGTTATCCATATTCATTATTACTATTAATTTTCAATAATTTCTAATAAATTTATTTGTAAACTGTCAAATTTTAAAACTAGTGACACATGAACTAAAAGAAATAATGACGAAATCAAAGGTAATTTGATCGTTTGGTTCAGTTGATGTCGCGTTTACTGTTACATTGCATAAATTGATATTTAAGTTTATTGTAGTAGGCGTTAAAACAAAACACTAATTCAAAGTGTGAAAAAAGCTTCGAAGTGTTAAAAAAGTAACTTTTTAACACTTTAAGTAGTGTACTAGAATGGAGTACTTTAATTTTATGTTAACGATTAGAAAAACAGCATTTTTTATTAACGGTCGTGGAAAGAGGAAATACTTTCAAAAATTGGCTCTTCTATGGATTTTACAACAAAACTGTATTAGACTATTTTAAAGACATTGATAAGATTAGCTTACATATTAAAATTCGATTTTTTAAATAGGCCAATTAAAAGATTTTTAGGAAAACCATTTGTAAAATTGTTGCATACCTGATTCATACCGTTATAAATCCAACAGTATTAAATACAATGTCTTTTCAATGTTTTCAGAATTTTACAAATAGTTTTTCTAAAATAACAATAACTTGGGGTATTAGAAAATAAAACAATTTAGTGTGTAAGCCTATCTTACGAACGTATTTAAAATAGCCTTATACAATTTTGTTGTAAAATCAATGGGAAAGCCAAAACTAAATTTGTTTTTAAAACTCAATACAAAACACAGACTCGCGCACACATTATGGAATCGGTCGTACATCAAACGCGGTCGTACAACAAAATTCCATGCAATCCATGTCGTACAAATCTATTTAAGTTAAACAACCTGTCCAATCAGTTGCGAAATCTGTGGTTCGTTTTAGAGCGTACTATTTTCGCCAAATAAATTTTCAGAACTTTAACACCCTGTATACAATTAGCAGTATTTTGTTAAATTTTTGTATGTTTAGTTTTTATTGTTAATTAAAAAACGAGCCTCTATAGAGCCAGAGATAGTAAACCCTTTGAGTAACGTTATACCTGTAAGGCTAGAAATTTGTATAGTGATAAGTCATAGCATGTTAAGTACGAAAATCATCCCTGGAAGGCATCAGCCGGGCACATCATCACCCTGTATATTTTTGAAAGTTTAAAAAAATAATAAAAACAAAAAACTTAAAGCTATAAACTTGACATTTTTCTAGAATTTAGTTCATTTATAGAAAGGTTTGAAAAAAATTGACAGGCGTTTACGATGAGCACAAGTAACTGCCAGACGAACTGAAAGGTGTGGCTGATTTGGATGGCCATATTTACAAGGCTAATAAAGTTAGATGTACCTAATGTGGTATTTTCTTAAAGCTCTTTTGAAGATCTTTTAATGGTAATATAATATGCAGGGTGCCTTATTAAGAAAAACAAACACTTTTTTTTCCACCCTGTATATTAGCACCAGTATCACCGTTAAAAAATATTTAAAAGAGTTTAAAGAAAACACCACATTAGGTACATCTAACTTTATAAGTTTGGAAATATGGCTTTCCAAATCAGCCACACCTTTCAGTTTGCCTGGCAGGTAAAGATCTATTCAATAGTGAAAATGCCACAAGCGTCATAAAAATATGGACGGCAATCAACTATTGCTGTCTAAATACGTCGTTTAAATCATGTGCGAGCAACAAAAGGGAAATAATTGAAAGCGAGACAGAACTGATGACGCCGTGGCATTTTTTACTATTGAATAAATCTCTACTTGTGCTAATCGAAAACGCCTGTCAATTTTACAGCTTTATGTTTTTGTTTTATTTTTTAACTTTCAAAAATATACAAGTTGATGATGTGCACGCCTGATGCCTGTCAGGTCATCATCATCAGGGTCTTCTACTACAGTTTGCCAACTGAGTCTAGCCAGATGGAAGGAATGCGGAAAAAAACTGAAGTTGCTTTTAAGATGTTGCCAGATTTTCATCCTACTGCTGTGAACCTATTTTACACTTTTTATAAATATAATATTTTATATTTTATTAAGTACTTGTTTACACCTTGTTATTGATTTATTTTTAATTCCCTAAAGAGATTTTATTTTATTGCTCTATTTTCTTAGAGGAACCGATTATACTATGCTTTAATATTCATATCGTCCCTAAAATATTTTTACATTTTTAATATCCGACAACAAGGCCGCCCTACCAAGATAACCACTCAAATAATGTTTACTGATTGGTTGCCGCTGGAACGAGCCTCCAGAGAGGTGGAGCTTCGCATCAACATAGACGGCGCGGCCAATGGTTTCATTGTACTTACCCGAGTTTTTAAATATTTGTTTCTTATTAACAATTTTTAGTATTGTGGTTTTGTGTGGGTATTATAACGTAGAAATTTAATTCAGTATTTTGATTTTGTATCGCATTCAAAAATAATTAAAGTAAGTATGTATGTAACTAAATAATAAATTAAATTAATAATTCCGTTCTTCTTTCAAGCTTAAAGGTGGATTTCACGCTCATACAGTTTGCGCAAATTGACTTGTGCATACCATTTTGTGCAAATAAATTGGAGCATGTAAACGAAAATCGTTTAATTGACCAAGCAAAAAGTTTTGCTTGTGTAAAATCTGGATGGTCAGATTATTTGCATGCGGTTAGTACAAATGTATGAACGTGTAAACGACATACAAATTTAAGACATTCGTAGTGAGTAAATAATGGTTGTATTGGCGTGATTTATTTATCGTTTTCTGTTTGATGGGTCTTTAATATTATTTGTTATTTTTTGTGGTAATAATAATATCAGTAAAAGGAAAAGTTTCTTTTGGAATTTATTAAGCTCTATTCTATAATTAAATGGATATGAAAGTAAGTAGTAACACCAGCTCATGCTAACAATTCATTGTCGTTCTTCATCGTTTACTGATAAACAAATTTTTGCAAATAGACTTGACTGTAAAAATAAATGTAATAGTTTAGTCTAATTTGCCCAAATCAACTTGCGCAAATTGCATGATCATGAAAACACACCTTTACGTAGACATTTTTTGTTGGTTATAAAAAAACTAATTTTAACGCCAGTCAAAATTATGAAAAAAATCCTATTTAAAAGGCAAAATTATCCATGGCCAATTCAGATAAATAATTGCCAATATCTATAGAGTTTACGATGAGAAAGGCACAAATAATACTTTGAAACTGCCTCTAAAAGAAAACTTGATCGCGTTTCCCTTTATGTGGGAGTTTCTATTAACAGTGTCCGAAGAATCCACAGGAAAAATAAAGAACGTCGAAAGGAACAAATAAAAAAAATGCGTTAGTACATTCGGACTTTCATTATCTTTATTTATAAATATTCACACAACGTTTCGGACAGTCCTATCTCTGTCCGTTTTTAAGAGTATAAATTGTAAAACGGACAGAGATAGCACTACCCAAAACGTTGTGTGAAAAGTTATAAATAAAGACAGTGGAAGTCTAACATGAATTTAGTGTCACTAATGCTATTAATTGTATTAATTGTATTACATTCTCATTACAATTAAAAATATTTAGATCTTGGCAATTTCTACTACATTTTTAAAAATTAATTATTGCTTATATATTTTTTATCATATTTAAACTGTTTAGCAATCATTTATTTGCACGCCCCTGATTAGACTCCATAATGCACAATTATTATTTCCCCTGCCTTCTTGCGTCGTCTGGCTCGTTTCACTGGGCGAACTTTACTACTGTTTGCGTCTGGTAAATTTGGTAGCACCAACATTAAATAAAATAATAATAATAAAACCCTTAACCTTTATAGTCATATGTTAATTTAATAAAAATATTTTTAAATATCCAAAAGACACAGGTAAAACTCACCGATTTTTAAGAAAAACAAAAGATAAAAATAAATAAAATTAAAATTCGAAAAGTGATCTTATACAAAATACACAAAACGTTTTTTGAATTTTTTAAGGAAACGTATGTTCAACTTGATAAAACAAACTTCCTAGCGAAGTTGGTTTACATAATTTTTCGCTCGGTTGGTGGCAACGAACGTTTTTTAAATAAAATTTCTTTAAAGTGTTTCGGTTTCTTAACATACTTTAAAACTTAAGATAATACATATTATTATATTATTATTTTATTTTGTGCATCTACAAAAGTTTGAGATGAAAAAAATAATAATAAAGTAAAAACCTGATTTAGTATTAGGAAGATCATTTTTTCTAAAAGCGTACATTAAGGTTAAAATGTATACTAATGGTAATCATGTTCCTTGTCATCCTCTACTTATGAGCGGCCAAGTTTTACAGAGCAAAGACACCTTTAATCTTGTGGGCGTCACATTTGAAAGTAACCTTAACTGGCATAAACACATTGTATCTAAGCCACGGCAGCTTCAAAAAGCTTGGATTTCTCTTTCGAGCCAAAAGTTTTTTCCCTTCTAATTTATACACTCTATATGTGTCCCAAATCCGACCTCCTTTGGAATATTGTTCTCATATTTGGGGCATGGCGTCCCCCACAACCCTAAGCATTCTTGATTCTATTCAAAGAAGAGCTATTCGTCTCATTAATGATCCTTCACTTACAGAAAGGCTTCCCTCTCTTGCACATCGTCGGGCTGTGGGAAGTTTATCACTTTTATAGGTACTTCCATGGCTTCTGTTTTGAAGAATTGTCCAGTATAGTTCCTCCACTTACGGTTCCCAACAGAGAAACTCGTGGTTCCACGCGTACGGTCCAACTGGACAGGCCCCGAACTTCCCACTTTGTTCGTTCTTTTATCCCTAGAGTTTCTAGGTTGTGGAACTTGCTGCCCGCGGAGGTCTTTCCTTCTCCCCCAAGTCTTCAAGTATTTAAGTCCCGTATCGACAAACTCCCTCTTACCTCGCTTAAGATACCCACGGTACGTTAGTATTTAGACTTATAGCCTTCGTGGTTTGTCCAAAGATAAAAAAAATGGTATTGAAAGGTAAAGTTTGTAACGAGTACCAGTTGCCCTAAGCACTAGAGGAGGAAATTTTTAAGGACCAATGAAAAAGAAATCAAATTGAAGGATTATTTCTTACCTGAAATTTTTAATAGCAAAAAAAAGGTCTACCTTTAAAAAAAAAATATGTTACTCAAACAGAAGTTTCAACTATATTTTCTTTTTTCCAATCTTTAGTGATCCCATTGTGGTGGCAATTGCCTAATTTGCTTATAGGGTTAGTCCGGAACTGTTAGTAACTTTGTTTGTTTGTTTGTAAAGGGGTAATCTTTGGAAGTACGGAACCGATTATGAAAAATTTTTACAGTCAGAAAGCTACACTATGCAGGAGTGCTATAAGCTATATTTTATTAAGAATGGACAAAAATTTCAGAAAAAAATAATGGTATATGTATATCAAGTCAGCGGAAAAATATAATTAACTCCCAACGAAGTGGGCTATTATTTATAAGAATTGGTAAGCCAGTGATAGAATGCTCGCCTGTCCAGCAGGCGGGCAGGCGCTGGTCCGGTTTCGATTCTCGGCCGAAACAGGTTTTTTTTTTAATAAGAATAGATAAGAAAAAGCAACACATTTTGTTACATACTTTTAGTTGATTTTTTTTTCGGTATTCGTCTATACTAATATTAAAAAGAGGTAAAGTTTGCAACTTTGATTGTTTTTTTTTAGTATTGTATTTAGATTTTTCTTTTCGGGGAAATGACAGATTACCGGGGAAGGAGGGATTGAAAAAATTTAGGGAAAAATATAATTTACGTCCAACGAAGTAGGCACGGGTCGGCCCAATAATAAAAGTAAAATATAAAACCACAGAAAATGTATCTTTATATTTATTTTTTAAGTGATAAAACTAGGCTTTTTAACTTAAAAAACAGGATATTACAAATTCGAGGGCCACTATAAGAATATTGGAAACGGTAAGAGATACAGATAAATTGGGGCAAAGTTGCGCGTTTTATACCTGTCATCTTAGTCAAATTAAAGGGGTCAATCTCGGAATCTTACGAAATAAGCTGAATATGTGTACATACTTTTGTTTTGTTACAAAAATACTCTTTCAAAATCCCCATGATATCGTGTAAGGAACTCGAAATATGACAAGTCAAATATCAAAAATCCGTTTTTTGCGATTATCTCATTTCTTTTACTTTTAATTGCATTTATATTTATTATAAAAGTTGTAGACAACAAAATTCTTACAAATTTGACTTCAAGCATTTTTTGTCAGACCAACGGATCCGATAATAGAGGGCGCAGAGTGTAAAGGACTTTACTGTATGTACATACCTTAGCACGCAATTAATCGTGATTTTTAGTATAATATGTCATATTTTTATTTAAGTATTTGCTAAATATTACGATTGATTGCGTGCTAAGGTATGTAGATACACTAAAGTGCTTTACACTCTGCGCCCTCTATTATCGAATCCGTTGGTATTACAAAAAATGCTTAAAATCAAATTTGTAAAGAATTTTGTGTTCTACAACTTTTATAATACATATAAATGCAATATAAAGTAAAGGAAACGAGATATTCGCAAAAAATATTTTTTGACATTTAACCTTTCATATTTCGAGTTCCTTACACGATATCATAGGAGATTTTTAGAAGAGTATTTTTTGTACCAAAATAAAGGTATGTACAGACTTATTCCGAGAGATTCGGAGGTGAAAGTCTAAGTTAATTGGGCTATTAATGCTCAACAATATTCAATTATAAAAAACTAAAAATTTGCAGCCGTTCCAGAATTATCCTAAAAAATACAAAATTTTGCAAAAAATGTGTTTCTTTTACAAGTTAATTTTAGATTTCAACCTAAAATTAGTATTTTCTAGCTTTCATGTGCATTTATCCTTCTTTTCACCGACTTTTTACCTCTTAACAATTTTAATAAAAGAATGGATTTCCTACACAAGTTCTATATTTTTATGAAATTCAATATTGAATTTCGGTAAAACTGGTACAGGAAGAAGTATTTCATTTTACAGAAAGCAAGAAAACATCCCGCTGCTCCAAACCGTTTAGTTTTCCGGAAACCTATCGTAAAACACGTTTTATTGCAGTACACGCGTGGCTAAAAAACACCTTCGTTGTACAATATAGCACTAGCAGCAGTCCGTTTTAATAGTTAATTTGTATGCTGCAAGTGGTGGCTAGGAACGAACATAAATTTGTTTACGTACACGACTGTACTTTCGCTCTAGTCTAATTTAGAAAAATGCCAAATCTGCTACAGTCGAACCAATAAAGCTTCTACGGTAATAAAATAAACGGTCAGGTGCATGTTAGGGTGGGTCAAAATAATCGTCTTTTTTATTTTGACTTTCGACACTGGAAAATTGGTTCCTAGGCAGCTCTAGAGATTGAGCGGCAACGTTGGACTCTTTGTTTGACCTCCGGACAGTGCGGACTTGCGTAGAGGACTACAAAGTTCTTCCCGGCGCGCGGCGGTGGGCTCCCAGACAACATTTTTGGCCGAAAATATGAAAATGTTTGCTTTTTAAAAATGTATCTCTAAATTTTATAAAAATGCGCCAATTTAATTCACAAGCATTATTTCGTATAAAATAAACATCATTTAGTAGAAAAAACTTATATACAGGGTCATTCAATATGCAATAGTGCCTCGGCCAAAGATTTCTCCTTTACTGTAAAAATAAGAAATGTCCATATCTATATTATACTTAAAGACGCACTTCAGGAATATGTTTCCACATATACAGGGTGTACCAAAAACTCTGGCATAATAAATGTAACTTTTCTAAACAAATTATTCCGTATATGTTTGCATTTCTGAATTCAGCATGAAATTTTAGGTATATTTGATTTATCATAATTTATCATCAGTTAAAAAAGGAAAGTAAAATTCCCTAACTCTGTCTTACCTAAAATTGTGGCAAAATAACGATTTTCAGTTTTATAGATAAAAACTAGTCACTGTTTGATATTATAGCTAAAATCTACCTAGAATTTTAAGCCATATTCAAAAGTGCAGAAATGTACGGGATTCTATTTAGTGGCATTTCTTGTGCAACTAATTTTTGAGACAACCTGTATAAATGAAAATATATTATGCAACGCATTATTACAGGACCCGACATATTCAGGGAAGTATCTATATTTTTACAAGTAAAAATTTAATATAGGTATTTTAGAAGTTGTCAAATTTGTTAAAATATTTGGCTTTAATTTTTTTATTATATTGTCCAGTAGCCTATGTTATTTCATGTAAAAAAATAAATCAGGAGAAATAGTTGTACTTTATTAGATTATTATTATTATTACAATAAACAGAGTATAATCAAAAATAAGTTAAGGCATCATTATTCTTGTTCAGAGTCTGATGACTCACTACTTGCCAATAATGCCGAGTTGTCCCTAAGCAAATGTAGTGCTTCAGGAAAAAAAGTATGTTTATTCTTATTGGGCAAACTTCTTAATCCAGATATAAATGGATCCGAAGAGATTAAGAATCTATTTAAAAGATCTTGGTTGGTCTCAATTCTGGAAGTTTTTCTGGAGAAATGTTCCCTGTAGTGTTTAAGATCTTTATTCCGCGATTCCTGCGCTTCCTCTGACAACATTCCTATCGGAAGTACTGCAGCCGAAATAATTGATGCCCCATGAATTAAAACCTTGTGTATGCTACTGGGCATGTAGTAAAATGGATATCTGCTTATTAACAAAGCAGCTGTTTCTTCTGCAAATTCTTGAAATTTTACTTCGTTTATCGCAAAACCTGATGACATTACTTGTAGTATACAAGCGCAACGTCTAATGCATTCCTCGTCTAGGTCTAATATCTTAGAAGTGGCTAACGGGTCGCTAAAAATCTCCTACTAGTGTTGCCATCATTACTTGTTCCACTTCCACCTGCTTTTACTTTATCTATAATCAAACCCATTTCTGTTCTAAATTTAAGCTGAATATTTTTTTTTCTCTCTTTTAATCTATCCTTATCGTCCTGTGATCTAGCCTGCCATTTCTTAAAATCTAGTCTATAAGCTACATGTAAAAAATATTCCATAAAGCGTATCCACGCATGTAGACTAGATAATCCATAATCGAGCGCTGCGTTGTTGATTGATCTACTTTTTACGATTTCTAAGCTGTTCATCATTTTAGGTGTTGCACCACATATATTGCAAGCTTGACTTGAAGATGTCTCTGTCATAACACTGCAGACCTTCCCATCAATCATCGTCATTTTCATTTCGTGTTTGACCAATAAAGAGTGACCTTTGTGATTTATCTTTGTAGGATGTAATTCGCTAATTTCTTTTTAATGGAGGCTGCTTCTTGTAATATTAAAGCGGTAGTTTCTTTTCGAAAATAAATGTGAAGTGGCCTACAATACCTGGTAGATGATGGTCGGTGGTTTTGCCAATAAATTATTTTCTCAGTTGTATCGGTTTTGGAGTAAGAAAATAGTTTCAAAGGTACAAGTGAAGTTAAAAAAATATCTGAATCTGAAGCATTTTCAGTTTAAATAAATTGCTTATATTCACTATGGCCTGTGCTACCATCACATCCCCACTTTGTAATTAAAATTAAATTAAGTGGTTCAGATGTATTGTCAAATACTTCTGTTTGAGATAAAATTATTCGGGAAACAGTATGATCCAAAAGGCCTTGTAACTTAATTTTCGCAGATAATTCCGTAACAAAAATGTTATCAGGAGATGGATAACAAAATACCTTTGCTTCTAAAATTTTTTTGTATGAAGGATAAACATCAAAGTTCCTTTCCTTTGCCTCTTTTCTAATTGTTAGATAGTCATCTCTTTGATAACTTGGTCTCAATTATCAAGCTAACTGCTTCTTCAGTTGTATACGGTATTATTGGTTTTAATTTTTGCGTATTCCAACTATCTATTACTTTTGATGACCTAGTAGGAGTGATTTCGAGACTCTTTAAGCAGTCATCTTTTTTCCCTGTTTTTTTTAACTTAGCTTTGTTGCCCCAATTAATAGATTTTGTTTGCAATTTGTTGCTAATTCTGGATTTTCTTCCTCTTAGTCCTTTGGTTTTTTAAAAATTTAGGTTGAGTGGGGATTTTTGGTGACTAATTTCTCTGTGAATAAGGTGCTTTGGAATGAAATAGGCAGGCAAATAGGCGCTGAAAAGGAGAGAATGACCTTTTTTATTGGTCATCAAATTTTATTTAGGGTGGTGAAGTAAGGCGCCTGGCCTGTGTGTGAATGGGAAGGAGTAGTGGTCAAGGAACAATAAGCCTTTAGGCTGCAGTGCACCACCTAGGAGGGCGATCGTCGGACCTGGGTGGGATGACACCGAAAGGGCGAAAAAAAAAAAAAAAAGGCGCCTGGCACTCAAAATTGGCGCTACCGAGGAAAGGACCTTTTTTTTGCTCTTCAAACATTTTTTGGTGGAAAATAGGTGCTCCGGGAGTTCTAGCCTAGGGCGCCTCAAACAGTTAATACGGCCCTGCATTTATTTATTTTTCACCCTAATAAACACAGAGGGTAATGGGGGTGTAAATTTATAACTTGACCCATAATGCAAGATTTTTAAGCAAAGGTAAAAACTAAACGACGATAAACCGGGATTAAGTGTCTTAAATAACTAAAAAAACATCCATGTGCAGTCTAGCGGTTAATAACCAATTTAGCCAGGAATCTTGGAAGCTGAGTTCTTAGAATTTAATACACAGTAACATTCTCTTCCACTTTATCTGATATTTTTCTATTTTCTCTAGAAAATAATAAATAACACGAATAAAGAAGCAACGATCACGAAAACTGGATATAACTCGAAAGGACATATCGAAAGAATGCCTTCGTTCGATTTTATACGCCTTTATAAGATTTTTTCTTTACAGTGACGTTCGTGTTAAAAAATAATTTTGCTGAATCTCTATGGACTTGTTTTATCACCTTAAGCTTTTAAAACTATAATCCGGGTATTTCTGTGGCTCCCCTCCAATAACTTTTTTACCTATTAAGATAGAAAAATAAAATTTGGCATGTCATTATTTGACATATATACAGGATGTTTAAACTTAAGTCGACACTATTACCAACTTCTTTGTTATTGAAGACATGATGTCGGTTAAATTCGTAAAGTTTCAGTATTTTTTTTCGCTGAGAGCTTTCAAAAAGTCAACATGTAATATATCCAATTTTTTATAGTTTCGGAAATATGTCCATCCTCCGGAATTTAATAGTAGACTGGCATTTTTTAAATAAAACACCCTGTATATTACATCTCCATTAAATAGATATTTTAAAGACCTATAATACACACATGCTCAAAATCTGGGGATATTGAATTATTTTTATTACAAAGTGGTTTTAAATTTTTTAATTAAATATTTTTTGTTACCATAATAGTTAGGGACACAAAAGAGATACTATAATAACAAATAAACTATAATGGGATAAAAATACTGATTTACGTGGAAAAAATTTAAATTTATCAAAAACATATTCAAAATAACAACAAAAAATTGTGCAAAATTTTACAAAAAAAAAAGAAAAATAAAAAAACTTAATATGGAATGTGACCTCCTCGTGCATTGATTGTGGCTCTACAACGTCTTTCCATGCTCAGGATCAAGTTATCCAGATCTTCTTGGGGGATTGCATTCCAACACTGTTGTAGTGCTTGAAAGAGCTGATCTTGGTTTTGAAATTGATTCTCACCCTGAAGAACTCTTCGCTGAAGCATATCCCAAGCATGCTCTATAGGATTGAGATTGGGCGATTGAGCTGGCCAATCTAAAACCCGAATGTTCTGCTCTTCCAAAAATTTCTAGTTACTCTGGCTGTATGTGGAGTGGCATTATCGTGCATTAAAATAAAATTGTCACCGATATGTTGGGCGTATGGAACAACAATAGGTTCTAGAACGTTCCTAATGTAACGTTCTGCAGACACGAAGCGGTCCAGAAGAACGAGCTCAGTTCGACTGCCTAGAGAAATTCCTGCCCATACCATAATTGTCCCTCCTCTATAACTGTGAACCTCCTGAGTATGATGGATTCGATTTCTTGTGCCAGGTGCTCTCCATACACGTACCCTTCTAGAATCTGGATACAAACCGAAGCGGATTCATCGGTAAACAACACATTCTGCCATTCATTTTGCTCCCAAGTGACATGTTCCTGAGCCCACACTAAGCGACTGGCGCGATTCCCTCGATTTAAGGGTTGGCATCTCCAAGGTCTTCGGTTAACTAGATTACCTTCCCTTAACCTTCTATAGATGGTATGTCTTAAAACGGTCACATCATGAGCTCCACGCAGATGGTTTATTAATTGTGGTGCTGTCACTGTGTCATTTCTTCGAGCTTCTAATTGAACGTATCGGTCCATCTGAGGCGTAGTCACCCTTGGTCGACCCAAATGCCTTTCCCGTATACTTCCAGTCTCCCGATAACGGCTCCAAAGACGTGAGATAACACTCTGAGTGGTGCCTATCGCATTGGCCACGTCAATTTGACGCATTCCACCCTCAATCATCCCCACAGCCCGCAACATCTCATTTTCGGCCAAATGATGTCTAGGCATATTTTAACAATTCAAAAACACCTTTGCAGTACTAAACTTAACAAAGAACTAATAAAATTGTACAGTATCGATACTGTGTATTTCAGGCATCTTAAAAAAGAACACTTTTTTGTGAGTAAAATATTTTCGAACGAATTTATCTTGTTAATTTACATCAATAAATATTGCTAGAATTGTGATACACTGCTCAACATAGATTAAGATAAGAAAAAAAGAATTAATGAACAAATTATATTAAAACTCTTTAATATCCCTAGATTTTGAGCATGTGTGTACATTTGATATGTCTATAGTTCGCCAAATATTGTGACAATACACCCATTTTATCAACAAAAATATTTATAAAAAAACTAAATACAAAAGAAATGTTTTTAACACTCCTGTATCTCCAAAATCATCCAATTTTGGACTAAGGCATGTTCGGTTAGACCAGTGATGACGAACCATTGGCACGCGTGCCCAAGTTGGCACGCGAGGTAAATATTTTGGCACGTGAGCATGTAATTTTTTTCTTTCTTTAATATGAGTGGAAGTGAAAGGAAAATAGATGAAGACTTTTTTTGCTCTTCAAAATTTAAACTACCTGAAAATTAAACGGCACGCTATCTCCTGTATTTCAAGTTGAAGGTAAGTGGTTCCCTTTTTTTTGCTGTTCAAATTTTTTTCCCAAAAATCAATTATGGCACGCCAACGACATCATTTTATATGTTTGTACAAAAATGGCACGTTCATACAAAAACGTTCGCCATCACTGGGTTAGACCGTCATATTTTAGCCTCAGGAATCTGTGGTAGCTTTTTTGCGCACATTTTGGAGACACATAACTACAACGTATTTTTTATACATTTTATAACATTATCCAGAAGCCAGGTTGGTGCAACTACACCTTATTGCACACCCTGCCGGCGCCCATGATTTCAATCTAGAGTGCCATGATTACGCCTAAACGGTTAATTTTAAGTTTAGTTGTCATGAAGAAATAAAATTGATTGTCTTTTGCTTACCTTTTTAACAACTTCTCAGGGCAAAGTAAAAGTTTGCCAAATCCCATATATGGCCATAAATCCTTTTTTGTTTTTCAAGTGGAACAAGGGGTCGCCCGCTAGCATATCCTAAGAGACCATTACATTTCAAATAATTTGGGATAGGTGCAATTTGAAAATCCTTTCTTTTTCAAAGTTACATCATTAATTTATAGGTAAAGTTGGTGGAAAAAAGAACTGAATAAAACATTAAATTTTTGGCAGCAAAAATGTAAGAAAAGACATGTGAGGTGTCATTGTATTTAAAATGCCATATGCCATTAAAATAAGATAAAATAAACCGGTGGTGCCATTTAAAATTTGAAAATACCTGACATTTTTGGTTAAAACAATACATATAGAATAAAAGTAAATAGATCAACCAATCCATATATAGGTAGGGATGTCAAATTTTAAAGAAACATTAATATATCGATATTGATAAAGATCGGTCTGCCTAATATCGAGTATTAGATATATCAAAGATATAGATATTTAAGGAAAAGAAAACTATCGATATATTTTTTAAATTACATGTTTTTTTATCTTTTATTCCTAACAGGTAATGGGTAAATAAATATGGTATAATTATAAATATAAGCTTAATACTTTTTTTTATTTTACTAAACCTACAATATTTTTCACAGTTTTAAAAATGTAAGTAAAAAAGCTTCCTAATTTTTGCTTATTTACCACAAATATCAATTCTGTGGGAAGATGACAAAACTCAATATGTCACTTTAACTAAAATTTTTAGGAAAGATCTTTTTAACTTTTATGTGTCCTAAAAAATCACAATTTCAGTCCAATATTTAAATTTTATATAAAACTAATATAAAAACAATTATTTGGATAATTTAAATTTTGTACTAAAATTGTGATTAATCAGGACGCATTAAAGTCTAATAAAACATCTCTCCTTAACATTTTACCAAAATTGACATATCGAGTTTTGCCATCTCACTATAGAATTAATATTATTGAAATCAATATATCTTCTTATATATCAATATTTGAAAACAATCGATATATCCTTGCCATTCCTATATTTATGTTAAATATAGATTTTTTTTTATCTTAAAAGGTAAAAAACTTATAGGGTTTAACCAACTGAGAGAAACACCCGGTATATTTTGTCGTTAGTATAAATGTTAAAATAATATTATATATATTTTTATGGTGGAATAGTTGCCGAAATTACATTTTTTTTTTTAAGTTAGAACTAATCCTTTTGATAATTCTGGTTAATCTTATGTGCATATCATACTTGTATGTATTATGATAATACCTATGTTATAATAAAAGAGTTTAAAATGTATTTTTCTCCGGTCCAACTGTTAAAAAACGTTGAATTTTTGTCGTTTTCATAACAATAAAAACTCCATTTTAGTACACCACTTAAAGTGTTAAAACAAGTTAACTTTTTAACCAGTTAATCGCTTTTTATATACTTTAAATAAATATTTTACAAATGCCTATTGAAATTTAAAGAAAAGAAAATAAAACATTTCCTTTTAAACCGTAATAGTGACATGAACTTACCAAACTAACCAAACTAACCAAACTAACCAAACTAAACTAACTAAACCAAAGAAAGAATTACGCCATTACTGCTTTTAGTTCATGTGTCAATAAATAAATTTACAATTTATTAGTTTCAGGTATTTATTAAAAATTATTTAAACCTAATAAAAATAAATTCTGACCACTTCGAAAATAAAATTATAAAAGTTTGTGTCTTGTTTTACTTATTTGTAAAAAATAGTATCTTTACGCCGATCGTAATATTACACGAACCACTTGGCGCTACTTTTGACGTCTCTATAACTCAAAACCTATTTACCGTAATCACATGAAACTACGTGTGCTTATTATATATCCATAAAGATAACTGGAAGCCATAATTTCATTAAGCTAGCTCAAAAAGTTATAAAGATATGAAGGTCAAAAAGTCGTCAATTTCTCACTGACTGACTGACTGGAAAAAGTCTGTAACCAAAAGAGACCTGACCGAAATTTTAAGTGGTGGCCCTTTACTTACTTTAATTCTAATAAGAAATCTTGTCTATATCTATTCAATCTTGTATCTTTCATACTTCCAAGAAATTCTATATAAAACAACAGATACCTGCAGATTTACGTGGTCGTATGTCATACTATGAATAGTTATACCCAAAACTTTTTTTGTGAAAGTCAGGTTTTAGGTTAAATCTACCTCATGGAAATAGGTAATATTTAAATATTTAAATCTGAAACGTAACTCAAGCTTGTCAAAGGCCGTTCCTAAAACTTTTACTAACAAGACCCCATACTGACAAAGTTTTCATAAAAAAAAGCATTTCCTTCAAAAAAGTTTCAGGTTTCATTATAAGACGGTATATAATATTTAAATCTATTTAATGCAAAAAACCCAACTGCTCGGTAAAAATATTTTGGAAAAAGATAATTTAATTTTCTTCGGAACTATTGGTCGTTTACTTGGTAACCTATATTTTTTCGTGACTATTTTGTTTAAAATTTAGCGTTTTATCGCGTTCACAGCACTAAAATTAAAAATATTTAAAGGTTAGAAGTTAAAAAGTAGTAAATTCGATGCCATTGTACTCGGAATTTAATTTTTTATTCAAATTTGTAAAAATTTAATAATGAAGTAGTTACGATCGTTTCTAGCTGTGATAGTAAACGTCTTAATATGTGCACACTGTAAAGGTACATATAAAATTTTTGCTTTTTAAAAGCTTAAAAATTAAATACACAGCGTGTCTCTAAAAGGTGCGAAAAAAGCTTCCACAAATTCCTAAAGTTAAATTATGACGATTTATCCTGCACAAATTTAAAACAAATTAACCCTTTGCATAATTTTTAAATAAAATTCCTATTCTTTAACGAATTTCACATAAAGATCTACTTGCCAAAAGTTGATTTAAGCAGCCGTTTTTGAGATATCTGATTTGAAATTTGTTTTTTTATGACCACGTCAAAGGTATACAGGGTTTGTGTAGAAGTTAGCATCCATATAAGCATACGAAATAAGAAGTTCGCAGGTTTTGGACGTGGAAAAACTACTTTTCTTCAAAATGTTGCCGACGTTTCGACTTATTGTGGTCTTTATCAAGGCTATTTTTGTATCAAAAGTAGTTTGTGTCATTCTCTCTAATATCTATGGACTATACAACATAGATTTAGAGAGAATGACACAAACTACTTTTGATACAAAAATAGCCTTGATAAAGACCACAATAAAGGTCGAAACGTCGGCAACATTTTTTGAAGAAAAGTAGTTTTTTTTTCCACGTCCAAAACCTGCGAACTTCTTATTTGGTATACAGGGTGTTTTAAAAGGAAAGTTCCAATAAGTTTATGTCCTAATCGGCTTAACTCTTGAGATACACACGGGTAAAAAGTCTATTTCTTAAAACTTGAACACGCTCTATTTTCCGCCATTTCGAAAATAGGTTTACTTAAACATTTCTTCTTAAAATTACCTTAGAATTACCACTTTAAAAAGCTTATTTTGAAACACCCTGTATACCCTAGACATGGTAATACAGAAAGAGATTTTTTAAATTAAAATCTTTAGTAAGTAGTAAGGAGTAAAAGTTCCTAAATTAACTTTTACCTAGTGTACCTTCCCGATTTAAAATATGTTGAAAAATGGGAATTTTATATCTTAAAGTGACGACAGACTGGATCAAAAAATGTATTTCGTTTTTAATTTGTGAAATATTCCGCAGCTGGCGCTTATCAGAGTTTTCAAGAAAATTGCCAGCAGATCCTTACCTATCATTTCCTCCCTACAGCCAAATAGTGTAACACTACACCTATTATTAATAAAATTATTTATATGAATCTAAAACCAGAATACATTTTTTAACGCCTTGTATCTCCAAAATCATCCACTGTTGGACTAACGTAAGTTGGGTTAGATTATCATCAAGAAATTTATGGTAGCTCTTTTTCGCACCTTTTAAAGACATCCTATATGTATTAATTTTACTTTGATCCAGATACGATATTTCGCAACAATGGCTTAAATTTCCAATACACTATATTATGATTATATATGATTTTACCTAGCTCTAGATATTACCGCAAGTGATGCTACCTCAATATGCAAAATGAACCCGCCATGTTCCTCCAATAATCAATTAAATATCTAAACCATCATCTAACATGGTAAACTCGGCATTAACTGGGAATAATCACCCCTGGCAAGAAACTAATTTCGATGTTTGTGCAAGTTCAAAATGTATGCTCTTATATATAAAGTGTTTGTATTGTGAATAAATGTATACCGTGTGTCTATAAGATATAGGACAGGCAATATTTTTGGATTTAGTGAATACAGCAGTTAGCAGTTAGTTTTATCTGGAATGACTCTATAAAAGTTTTAGTCCAAATTATTATTTATATCCCAAGAATGTTTCACTTTTAAATTAGAGTTCCGTTTACACATGAGAGATGAGCGTACCAACTCCGTACGCCCTCGCCTGACAAAAAATTTTGCAATAAAAGTCAATGTAAGCTACGCGTACGCACTGCGCCTGCATTTAAATGGTTAGTCCCGTTACACATAAGACGTACGAACGCCCTACGCCGTACGCCTGACAAAAAGTTTTGCATTGAAAGTAAAGTAACCTAGCACGTACGCGCCACGCGTGCATGTGAAAGATTGCATTATTTTCACTGCATCAGTGCAGTAGGGTAATCGTTCGTCTCATGTGTAACGGGCCTTACGTTACTCTGAATGCATCACGCGTAGGGTGTAGGGCGTGTCTTGTGTAACGGGACTTAACTGATACTGTTCGAAGTCCACAAAAAAGAAACTATTTAAATAATTACATTTTTGATATGAACAAAACAAGTAATTGTGTAAATAAATATTTGTTGTTGTGATTTTTATTGCTTAGTCTTCAACTTGCGTTAAGTGGTAGTCATCGTAGAAAATCTGCAACAAAAAATGTTTAAAGTCGGCACTGTTTGTCCGTAGTTCAAGTGTAAATATCCAAGAACTTAACTTACTTATCACTGTTTTTCAATATTCCCCATCAAAAATATGTTTTATATTTTGCAATTTTCTTTTTCACTTCTTTTTATATTTCTAGATGCGTTTATAAACTGAAACTGATACACCATTAACAGGGTCAAAGACCTAACATCAAATAAAAATACAAGTATACAACACCAACAGAAACAACGATAAATCAACGAAAACTTGTTTATAAAAGAATAACATGATCGGAAAAAGAAAAATAAAACCGTTAAACTGAAAAAGTTACTTAAACCCCTTTTCCGTGACGTTTGATTGAACTACTTAGAACGCTCTAAAAACTAGTATTTCTCTATCTATTAGATTGTTAGACGATGATGTCCAAATGTTCTGCAATGTAAAGCGTTGTTTTAGAAAGTGTCTGTTTCTAGCCAAGACACAAACCAAAAATTGGTAAATTTCTGTAAATTTGTATTCTTTTCAGCGAGAGGTAAACCACTAAGGAATTGTGGTGTACATGTACAAGCAGATGGAATTGGATGGAATTATGTGGAATTGGAAAAAAATAAAGTGGAATTGTGATGTAATTGTGTAGAAGTTCTGGTTTTGAACATTTATTCAACCCTGTTGTAAGACACTTACGGTATGTTAGCATTTTGGTACGTTCTGGCTTTAACATGGATTGTTCAAAAAAAAAAATCAAAAACGGGACTTTGATCCGCCACTTCATATCATGAATATCTAAAATTAATGTGGAATTGTCATGGAATTGTGTAGAATTGTAAAGGGATTTTGTGGATATATGGTGGAATTGTATGAAAAAGTGTAATGCTGGTGTACAAATTTTCGTTCGTTTGTATCCTTTGATTGTCCATAATGCATATACAATCTACGAAATTTCACATTTCCGTTTGAAATATATTTTTGTCCCAAAGGTATTAAGGATTAAATTTCCTTAAAGGAAACTATTTTACGTTACCTTTTGGCATATTGGTCCCGGAAGTATAGCAGAGGCACATTTTAATGAATATCTAAAACTCGACTCCGGTAAAACTGCATATTCTCTAATAAAATAGGCCTTTTACGTATTCCTAAGAAGATAGAATGATATTAAATATTCTTACTTTTATTTAAAATGCATATCTTAATATTATTCTTAAAATTTCGGCAAATTTTAACATCTATCCTAATATTTTATTAGTAACTTAAGGAACAAAAGCAAAAATTAATAGTTTTTGTTACAAATAAAAGGTATGACAGCACGAGCTATTAGGCGAGTGCGGCAATTCAATGACTAAGAAAAAGACAGTTTATTCATGTGTTATATACCATGATTTTTCCAGAATTCTATAATTTTAATTTTTAAGCCCCTTTTTTACAAAGTCCAGTTACCCTTTTAATACCCAGGCCAAAACCTTTTGGTTTAGTATTCTTTAACTTAAAAGTGTTTTACATTATTTTACGTTTTTGCTCTTGGTTAAGTAACTCTACTTAAGTATTTTATTTTATTAAGTTGGTAGCAAAATTGGTCTGGCAACCGAAACAATACTGGGGTGCGAAAACACAGCTTAGGATTTGAAATGTATTTTAAGGTTATGTTGACCGCGTTTACGGTTATGCTTTTAAGTTATTGCAAACTAATTAAATAATGAAGATTGTTCCTAATTTTTTTATTTTCTCTGTAAGGAGCCGCTTAATTTAATTATACTGATAATGTCATATAGTCCTAGAGCCCGTGAGCGACAGACCCAGTCATTTTCGTAAAAAGCTGAAAATTATGCAGCAATAAGCATGCTTTCCCTTAAGGTAGAAGCGATATGGTAGGCCTATGAAGTTTGACTCATATTGGCTGCTGGCCCAGGTACCAGGTACCAAATGTTGGGCAACTGAAGCGCTAACTTTGTTGTTTTTGTAAATACCTACTGAATTTTATATAATGATACGTGTGGGTATGTATTAGAAGATATTTCCTTTGTAGGCAGACAATTTTGACAGTTTCAACCCCGCTGGCAAGAAGAAAGAAACATTTTGGAGTGGCCCAATGGTCCGGAGAAAGTGCAATATTTCTGTTCTTTAACAAAATATAACAAAAAGTTTTTTCTTATATATAGAATGTCCAAAAAAAGGTATTGCTTGGTGAGATTATTATTATTTTTTTAAATTGTTGCTTGCAACGTTCTATACACATCAAAATATTTTTAAATAACAGAAATATTTTACTTTATTCGACCATGGAGCGACACAAAAATGTTTATCTTCCAATGGGTAGAATCTTTTTCCGATTAACGGGCAATTCTCTGTCCTGCTTCGAAGATACAATAAAATGTTTTTATTCTCATGCCCTTTATAAAAACCTAGACCCAAGGGTTCCAATAAGCCAATCTGTATTGTGAAAATAAGCCATCTAAATTTATTAATATTAATAATTTTTGATATTTTCTATTAAGCTTATCCACAAATTAAAAGAGTGTTAAATTTTGTAGCTTACATGAGCTAAATGATGTAATAGTTGGACTTTATGGTGACTTGAACTTTTGGTTTGGTTAATCTTTAGGTTAGCCCCTTAATGGTAATAATGCCATTTTAAAACAGTTTAGCACTCCAGTTCACAAACACCCAACGAACTGTATAGTTTGGGAGAACAAACAAAATTTTCTAAGAAGTTACAAATAACAAAAATTCCCACAGCACAAATCACACTGTACATTACCTTTTCCGTTTCACGCCATAATTAAAAATGCGATTTTATTTACTTTTTACAACAAGTAATTAAACGACGTGATGTAAAACAGGATAAATTGAGCCACAAAATAGCGAACATTTCGGACTGACGCTATTTTACATTCCGAGCACGTGACGACATTCCCCGTTCTCCAAACAAGCATCATTTCTCCTGACTTTCGCAGGGGTAAAATCATGCCAGCAGGATCGCCAGTGGCGGAATTGTATTTTGACAATTCGGAAAGAGAACTGGAACACTTGCAATAACTAAGTAGGAATTTAAAGTAAATTATGCAAAATAGACAACATCCATAATAAGCGCCAAGTAGTTAAAATATACAGGATGTTTTAAAATTCACTATAAATATTTATAGCTGTCTTTATAAATTGAAAGATATTTTGCATGAAAGATTTCTTGGTGTAATTTTTCTAGCTGCGAACGCGCATTTTCTGTTTTTAATACTTGATGCAATTTTTCTTTTATGCAAGAAGAATATTAAACGCGATATTTTTCTTGCAACAATCCTGCAATTTTGGTAATTAATTAAGTTGTTTTTAATAAACCAACTTTAAAAAAAATGGGACTAGACAATAAACTTAACCTAAAAATGCGTCGAGGGTTGGTTAAAGAATATTTCTAATGTGTATACTAAGTAAGACCTTTTTTCTTCTATAAACATTAGTGTGATTTTTTTTCGCGACTAATTTTTTTTTGGCACCATCGTGAAATTTTGTTAAAAATGACTTTCAAAAAATTCGCCGAAAGTTTCAGTCCTTAATAATCGTTACGTTTATATCGAATAATTGAAGCTAGCTTGAGTTAAAGCAGCTTTTAAAAGTGGCTTGAAAAAGCGATATAAACGCGCTTGAAAGTGACTTGAATCGTTCAAGTCAAGTCTGAAAATAAATAGGTTTGACTTCACTGAAGCCGATCATAACACAATATAAACGATTCAAGCGGGCTTAATAACTGCCTAACTTCAGATGAATGTTTCCTCGAACGTCAGTGTCAATTTCATATATGATTTTGACATTTTATACAAAATATGAGTGGAAAAACAGGTGAAAAAACTTTAAAACACGCTCACACTAACAACAGCACACAAAACGGGACAAATTAAGAAGTGAGGTTTGTTTTTCATTTGATGTCTACTGTGAAGTTGGATGCAAAACTGCCGCATGCGTATGACGATGGCCTAAAATGTGCTTGACCTTGATTTTCAATCGACTTTCAAGCCACCGAAATAAACACGTAGACTTGGAAATCGCTTCAAAGCCGCTTTTTTAAGCCAGCTTGAACTATTTGATATAAACGTAGTAAATAATATTTAGTACTCGTTCAAAGCGTGTGAAGATTTTCCATTTAAAACAGACAGGATCTTTGATTTTTAATTTTTAAATTTATCATCTTATCTAAAGTCTCGGCTTTTAAAGAATTAAATGCATAGTGTCCATTGCAGCAAAGTCGTAACTTGCACTGGCAAGGTAGTATTGGTCACTTAACCTAATTTTTTCATAAAATTCTCGTGTTTCTGTTATTTTGTCATGAACTGTCAAAGAGCTATACAAAAGATTAATTACAAAGTTGTTGAAAATTCAATTTCCTACAAAAAAGGTCCTTATAATAGAATCGTTAAGACCAACAATTCTCGAGATATTTGGCCTTTAATTAATTTTACTATAAAATTTTCACACGAATAATGTAAAAATACATACAGTGCTTGTCTAAAGTAAGGACCCCCTCCTAACTTTTGAATTGTTTGGTAAATTTTCATAAAATTTGAGAACTTTAGTAAGACAACATAAACCAAATTTTAGACAAGAAATGGCAGATATAAATGTCAAACTGACAGCTGGGCGCCATTTTGAAAAAAATAAATGAAAAGGGGAGTCTTGTAGCACATCATTTTAAAGCTTTTGACAAGTTCCTTATAACTCCAGAATATTAAGTAAATACTTTTACCCCCAAAAATGGCGGTACTGTATAAAAATTACCTGAATACCTGATTGAGATGGCCATATCTCCAAAACTAATAAAGGTAGATAAACCTAATGTGGTATTTTTAAAGATCTTTTAGATATCTTTTTAATTGTGATATATTATACAGGGTGTGTCTATAAAAAATCTATACTTTTTGTCCTACCCTGTATAGAATTACCCATATTAACATTAAATAAATCCTTAACAGAGTTTTAAGAAAATGCCACATTAAGTGTATCTAACTTAATTAGATTCGGAAATACGACCATTTAAATGAGGTATTTAGGTAATTTTCAAGGTACCTGCCATTTTGTAGTAGTGAAAGATATTGACTTTATATTCTGGGACTATAAAGTACTCGTTAGAGCTTTAAAATGATGTGCCACAAGATCCCCTTTTATTTAAATTTTCTTTTTAAAATGGCGCCCAGCTGTCATTTAGACATTAATATCTGTCATTTTCTGTGTAAAATTTGGTTTATCGTGTCTCACTAAAGTTCTCAAATTTTCATAAAAATACCAAACAATTCAAAAGTTAGGAGGGGGCCCTGATTTAGACAAGCACTGTACAATACAAAATCTGGACGCGGGTTTGGGAATTTAGGTGGAATTTTTTCAGAACCATTTTGAGACACCCTGTATAAAAGCTAAGCACAATATGGTTAACTTTGTAGATCATTCTATCCATGTAAAAACATCCGATTTAATGTTGGCAAGACCATTAAATAATTTTTGAAGCGTAAAATGATATTTCTGGTATCACGACAACATGATCCACTTAAAAGTCGTTAAAAGATATATGAGGTATTTCCCAATTTTACGGAATATTGAATATTTAGGATATGGCGCATCGTGACGAATAAAGCATGATATGACGGTGTAATAAGATTTGAGTTTTAATAAAGGCACTGGCTAAACGACGCGCCGCCGGCGGTTTAGCTCGATTTAGAAAAAAACAGCCGTCCGGCGGTTTTCTATATCTACGTATATGAAAACCGCCGAAAATTATAATTAGTTTGTTATTACCGGCGTTTTTACTTATTTTATCGATAAAAACCGCCGTCCGGCGGTTTTGTTTATAAAAACTATTAATAAGCCGCCAAAATTACTAGCTTTAATAACTATGTGTTTATTGTCTAAC
>JACEGR010007131.1:0-52729 GCA_014170235.1 Listronotus bonariensis | reverse complement strand
TACCTAAACATATCTCCCCAGTTGAGTATCGCACTGACGGCGACTTCTGGCTTCAAAGATCAAAGCTCTGTTCCGTGAAGCAAATGTTGTCAGTGTATAAATAAATGATTTTCTGTTATTATTGACTTTATTTTTATATTTACACATAACAAGCAACAAATAATGCGGCAAGACTTGCCAAAAATATGGACCGCATATGACCTGTACGATGGTAGATAATTTGGAATTTTTACGTGGTAAATCTGTATCCACTGTATGTATCCTACGTTGCATGTTTCATGTTTAATGTATTATTGGTGAACCACACATCGGTCGTAACAAACATGAAAGGTATCAATACTGGTGAGAGAGACATTTGTGGCACTTGCTGGTTTTTTTTTTTTTTTTCGTTTTTGTAGTTGTTTTTTTTTCTAATCATATTTAACTGGATGACAAGTCAAAATTCAGCCACAAGTTTATTTACTTTAGACTTTGCTGTATTATAAAATAAAAGCAATACAATAAACGTTACACACCTCCGAACTTAATCAAGGCCGAATTTATTTTCTAATTAACCACCAAAAAGTCCAATTTCATTTTGCGAAAACATACGAGCCTTTATAATTCAACATCTATGTAAAAAAAGCGAATTTTATGCAACAATGCGTTGATCAAGCATTGGACACTGTGAAGTAAGATTGGAGAATAGACCCACCGATGTTTGTTGAGCAAAGTAACAACCAATTATCGCAATGATCTCCGACTTCCTTAGCTTTATTACTGCAATTTAAAATGCTTGCCCCACACATTTTTGGTAAAAAAATATTATTTTTCTTTGCGGCTAAGGTGGTAACCTTGAAATACACCAGGTCGATCTGATTAAAAACAAGAAAATACAAAATACATCATGTGAATTTGTTCATATTTCTTATACATTATTTAAATAGTAAAGTTGGGCCTAGTTGCCTCAAATATTAATTTTTGAAAAAACGTAAAAAGTTGGTGAAAAACTAGTCCAAAATTTAATTAAAGTTAATTTTATGGCAACGTGTTTTCTTAATTGTTAAAACAATTGCGCAAATTCTAACCAAAACTTATATATTACGACCGGCTACGATAAAGTTGATAGAGGCGTTTGATTAAATTAAATGCTGTATTTTATTAAGTATAGGTAAATGTATGTAAATTGCCCCAATTCTTGTAGCTTGTTAGTTAAATTATAAATAAACAAAAATATTAAAAAGAATAAAAATGAGTAGTAATGAAAATAAATGGATGCATACTTACCTTCAAATGAAAATTTTCAAAATCGTTTGAAATAAAAACTTAATTTTTAATGGAAAAAATAGTGGATGGTAGTTTTTGTTCAAAACGTCGCATAAATGTAAAGTGTGATATACCGTTGTATATGGAATTAAAATACGAGTGTATTAAGTTTAAAACCAAATATTCCGCTTATTTAAAAAACAAAGTTAATGATGAGTGCTCAAAAACGAAACGTCGGATTTTAAATTTAGTGACATAACACAGACAGGTTTAAAATATCTCTTCAAATAAACCGAGAATACAATAAAACGGAAAGGCTGCAAATTTTTAAAACGGAATATTCTTAAGCATAAAAATGCGCAACTTTGCCCAAATTTAACCAACCCTGTATCTCTTACCCTTTCCGAGATCCTAGTGGTGTTCCTCGTATGTGTAACAGCCTGAAAAAGTTTTCATATTTATTGGTGACCGCTAAACTGCTCTTTGCCTACATTTAAAATTGTTGTTTCTCATAATTTTTAAGTTTTGGTTGCTTCTTTATTTTATAGTAAGTTTTCTTGGAAGCTAATTTAAAGCCTTAAAAAAGGTGCTTTTAATAAATAAAAAAATATATATAAATATATCCGTTTAGATGTATATAGGTAATCTCTTAAATTGAAACAACGTAGTAGCTATATAGTGGTAATCCAATGAAAAAAATAAATTTAGGACCTACTTAAATCTATTAAAATTTTTACAAATATTAAGCTGCTGTCACATGAAGGATTGGGTTTTTGATAAACAATAAAATTTTCTTTAAATAAAACACTTTTTTCTTTATACACAACAATATTTTAATTTTCTAAGCTAATAAACCTTCCTAAATACCGTCACGACTTAAGTACTAAAGTAGTATTTCCTATTTTATGTCTAACCTCGTAATGGATTTTGAAAAATAGATCCAATTTTTATTGATGCAAAAGGTTTTGAGCAACTCCAATTTTAAATTGACTATTAGTTTGAGCTACTTTAATATAATATTTTTCCTTATTCAATATATTTGCGACTTTTAAAGTCCGTATTATTGATGAAAATTTGCTTTTCAGTTTATTTGCTATAAATATCGTAGACCAGTCTTTTTGATCAAAGCACAGTAATAGTGGTTATATATATTTTAAATAATAAAGCCAAATTGGGATAAATATATTTTATTTATAAAGGTAAAGTGCAAATAATTTACAAAGCAATTATAAAAAATAAAATAAGATTTCTAATAATTAACATAAAATTACCTTCATAACTATTTAAAAAACAACATTTTTTTCCACCTATTTAATGGTATTATTCTTTTTTTTTTGTAATTAAAATATTTTGAATTAGAATTATGTTAAAATTGTATTAAATTTAACAAATATTTTATTAAAATAATAATTAGATGATAAAACTAATTAATATATTGGTATACAGGTGTGGAAACCAACTGGCCGACCATAGGATATTAAAAGCATAGGAAATATTCGATGTTGGATCTAGTCGCCGTCCGAAACGGCGGACGGCACACGCAAGCGGGGTAAGCCAGGAGCTCCTAATTGCGTTTTGTTTGAATATGCGGGCTCGTTGCAGCGGTAAATTTTAGGGGAGTACATAGCAAGTTGGTGGAAAGGATCAGTGCATGATTTGGCTATGGTCGACGGTTTTTTCCATACCGGTATACAGTGTAAATAGAATGTACCCGAATACAGAGTGCCTCTATCGTCCAAGGGTCTGTGAGCGGTAGACTTTTGTCTGTAAATGCTGAATGTTTATCAGCGCATGCTCCCAACATAGGTTGATGCCATGGAAGATTATGAAGTTTGACTCATAGTTACTTGGCAGGTATCACGTACCAAATGTTAGTAAATTAAAACTTTACTTTTGTCATTTTGTAAAAGCTGAGTTTTATTTTATGTTACTTGGGTACCTATTAGAAGATATTTCTTAGTCACCAGACAGTTTTGACTGTTTCAACTCTTTGGCAGACAAACATTTTGGAGTGACCCAATGGTCCGAAGAAGTCCAATATTTCTGTTATTTAACAAGTCATATTTAGATTTGTATGGTTTTCAAAAGGCATGTCCTAAAAATTTTCAATGTTTACAGAGTGTCTCAAAAGAAGTTATTGCTGTGAAGTTAATTTAGAGAAAAAAATGTGACACTCTGTATACATCAAAATATGTTTAGGACATGCCTGTTTAAAACAAACCCTACAACTTTATAAGGTCATTTTATTATATCTTGTTAAGTAACAGAAATATTCAAATTCATCGGACCATGGGGCCACACACAAATGTTTGTCTGCCAAGGAGTTGGAACTATCCAAACTGTCTGCCGACTAGGGAAATATCTTTTAATAAGTACCTAAAAAACATATATGCAATTCATCTTTTACAAAATTACGAAAGTTATGTTTTAATTCATTCATCTTTGGTACCTGGAACCTGCCAAAGTTACTATGGGCAAAACTTTATAGTCTCCCATTGCTTCTACCTATGTTGGAAGAATGTGCTGACAAACTTTCAGCTTTTACAAAATGACGAAGGTCTGTCGCTAATGGCCTCTTAATCTACTACGTAAGTTGGCGTATAACGATGATACTATTTTATTTTTTATTTAACAAAAAACGGTAAGTTTTTATAAAAAGTAAAGGCAAAAATATGAATGGCAACCATTAAATATCAAATTGGATTAAACTTGTACAGGGTTGACCCATATATTTAGACAGCGCCTATCTTGTTTATCGTACAAAGAAGAAAAAACCTTTAAATAAAAAAATAGAAAATTATCCACACCGTCAAAAAAATATTTTTGCAGATACATTGCTTCTACCTATGTTGGAAGAATGTGCTGACAAACTTTTAGCTTTTACAAAATGACGAAGGTCTGCCGCTAACGGCCTCTTAATCTACTACGTAAGTTGGCGTATAACGATGATACTATTTTATTTTTTATTTAACAAAAAACGGTAAGTCTTTATAAAAAGTATAGACAAAAACATAAATTGCAACCATTAAATATCAAATTGGATAAAACTTGTACAGGGTTGGTCCCTATATTTAGACAGCGCCTATCTCGTTTATCGTACAAAGAAAAAAAAGCTTTAAATAAAAAAAATAGGAAATTATCCACACCGTCAAAAAAATATTTATGCATATTCAGAGTAAGCCAAAAATGGGTGAAGATGAAAATTTTAATTTTTTAAATAAAACACCCCGTTATTGTGTCACCATTAAAAATGTCTTTAATAAAGCTTTACAAAAGTACCACATTTCATATATCTATCTTTAATAGTTTTCAAAATATGAATCTAAAAAATAGTAGATATAGTTTCCATTATTCTATCTACAACACTAAGGTGAGATTCTAGATGAAATGGAAATTATAATCAGATTTAAGTGGCCATATTTCCAAAACTATTTAAAATAGATATATCAAATGTGGTATTTTTATATAGATATATCAAATGTGGTATTTTTGTAAAGCTTTTTAAAAATTTTTTTATTATTATAAAAAAAATCTTCTCCACACATTTTTGGCTTACTCTGTATCATCACAAATATACTTTTTTGACGGTTTAGATAATTTTCTAAAATTATGTACAAAAAGTTTCTTTCTACCTTGTACAAAAAATGAGATAGGCGCTGTCTAAATATACGGACATACACTGTACAGCAAGTCACGTATGAGGTTTGACAAAAAATGTGATTTTTGCTCAATGGTTAAAGTATCTGTATTTTTTATAATATAGCAAATTATTTAAAATATTAGCTTTTAAAGATTAAAAATAAACTTTAGATATGCAAACTATACATAAAATAAATTAAAAAGATTTCCATATGACGCCAACTTACGTAGACACAATGTACAAGGTAAAGTAATACCACAAAAAAAAATTAACTTATTGTTTTTGGTCTATTTTAATTAGCTAGCTGGCGATTTGCAAACATAGCATCCTTTGACACAAATACACCATTTTTTATTTATGCGCTTCGTATAACCGAAGTTGTATTGATCGTGTCTTACTTTGTAAAGTAACTTATTATGTTTAAAAATATTGTTTGTTTATAAAAAGGTAACTTTAATTTGCCATAAATGTTTACTGCTAGGTTATGTCATTCTAACTCAACTAAAATATCTTTGTCGCTAACTTTATCTCCCACTTTTATATTGACCTTTTGAATCTTTCCACTGGATTGAGCAACCATAAAATTTTGCATTTTCATTGCCTCTACAAAAATAAAACGTATTTAGAATAAATAAATATTTATTATGCAAGATTTCAGCTATCCACTTGGTTTATACAGGGTGATTCGAAAATCGATCACGAAACTTAAGGGGTGATTCTACTTGACAAAATAAGGGTAAAGCTTCATATATTTTTTTCAAAATGTCATTCGTTTTTGAGTTACAAGCTGTCAAAATTTTTTGGTTTTTCGCCATATTGCATTTATTTTTGAACCAATCCAGATGATACTTGGCATACACATCGAGCTTTGCAGATTCTAAAATTTTAAGACAAAAGTACTTTTTTAAATACCGCCAGAAGGCACTTTACCTAAAACTTAAAATTTATTTACATCATAACTTTTTATTTTGACAGATATCGCGAAGCTGGGGCGCCATTTTATAGACAATCAAAAACTTACAAACTAAGGTACTCTTAAAGTCGATAAACCTTACCGTTTAGGCACCAATAGACATCAAAGTTTACATCAATTTCAATCAAATTACCTACATACATAAGGATGTCCAGTAACTCAGCCGACAAACTTTACAGGGCGATTCTACAACAGAAAATAAAAAAATAAAACTTCATATAAACATATGTCCTAAACGTCTTAGTTTTAGAACTACGGTGTGTTAAATATTTAAAAAAAACTATTTTTTAATTTTTAACACCCCGTAGTTCAAAAACTAAGACGTTTAGAACATATGTTTATATGAAGTTTTTTAATTTTTTTGTAGAATCGTCGTGGTTAAGTTTGTCGCTTGAGTTACTGGACACCCTGTATATATGTAGGTAATTTGATTGAAATTAATGAAAACTTTGATGTCTATTGATGCCTAAACGGCGAGGTTTATCGACTTTAATAAAGAGTACCTAATTTTTTAAGTTTTTGATTGTCTATAAAATTGCGCCATAGCTTTGCGATATCTGTTAAAATAAAAGTTATGATAAATATTAAGTTTTAGGTAAAGTGCCTTCTGGCGGTATTTAAAAAAGTACTTTTGTCTTAAAATTTTAGAATCTGCAAAGCTCGATTTGTGTGCCAAATGTCAACTAGATTGGTTAAAAAATAAATGCAATATGGCGAAAAACCAAAATAAAATTGAACTTTGACGGCTTGTAACTCGAAAACGAATGACTTTGAAAAAAATTATATGAAACTCTACCCTTTTTTGTCAAGTCGAATCACTGCTAAGTTTCGTGATAGATTGAATCACCCTGTATAATAGTATTTTAAAAAGTAAAGGTATGTATTTACATAAATCATGCTTACCTATAACACAAAGTTCTTGCCCTTCTATAACTACATCACCAGGAGAACAAAATACTGATTTTACTAGTCCTGACATTGGTGCTCGAACTTGATTTGACTTATTTTTGTTTGCCTTTTTCGGCATAAGTTTTAAATATTTAACTGCTTTTTGGGTTAGAATATTTAGTTTGTAATTATTTCCGTAAAATCTAAAAGGAATATTACAGATTATAATTAAATTTAACATAAAATAGTACAAAAAAGTTAACAAGTTTTATTACTTATTTAAAAATATTATATATAGTGTAGTTTTCTAACTACAGTTCAAAACTTAAGGGATTGATTTTTAATACCATTTTATGGAAAACGTTTTTATAAACATGTGTCCGAAGCTATTATTATGAAGAGAAAAAGTACGCCATTGACATTTTGTGCAGTTTTTATACTTTTTTCCGATAAAGCAATTAACAATGCAACTTTTTAGTCTTCCGTATTTTCTTTGTTTTCGGGAAAAAAATTAAAGCTACTCTAAATTAAAATTGTTTATTTGAATTTTATGTTATAGTTAGTTATGGATATCAGACTGGGCCGAAAAAATCGACTTTTGTAATATATTGAAAATATTGTTCAGAGTGCGAGGCAGTAAAATATATTATAAATGTTTAAGCCCTTAAATTAATATTAAGAGCTCTATCTTCGCGACTAACAGTGTTTTACAAACAATTCTTGTTTTTGTGCAAAATTCGCAAATTGTTAGCCTGAAAAATTTAACCGGCACACATTTTTTTGTATATTAAATTCCCTACAAATCAGCTTTCTTCGTCAAATAAGTCGTGATTTAAACAATGAACAATTTCTTTAATTTAATTTGTTGAGTTTGGATTATAGTTGCTACTACAAATATTATTATTCAAATAAATCCAATAGACATTTTTAAGAAAACTGGAGGCGCTACAAAAAGGGCCAGCATTTTTCAATAAATTCACTCTGTCAAAAGTTATTCGAGACAAAAAAATTTGACAAATTACTTTTGGATTAAACTTCAACGTCGAATAATTAGTAGGAGAAACTGGTCTAATATGGCATACTCAGCTAAAATGACACACTTCATAATTTTTAAATTTTTCGCTTTAGCAGCGTGTAATATGATATTTATTAATGAAACAAAATAATTTGGCCATATTTATTTATAAATATGATTACTATAGGTATATTTCTACTCTTAAAATATAGGCACGTTTGCTAAATTGTCGTTTTTGGGTAAAATATTACACTATTTTAACGTGTTCGTTAACATCAAAAACTTTTTTTCTTGATGGTTGGTAAATAGAAAACGAAGTCTATTGGGCCCTTGATTAATGCTCTTAGTATTTCTTAGAACGAAGATATTTTCCGTAAACTTTGTTGTTAAATTAAAAACAGTCAATATTATTTACTAACTCATCATATTGTAAACGTTTAATGTTTTTTTATACAAATGATATTTAAATTAATTTATTGTTTATGTTCGGAATAATAATTGATCCCAGAGGAAACAGAAGCCAAGAAAACACGGCATATGTATAGGTTTTTACTTTATAAAATCCTTAAAATCGTCTGTTAAAGGTATATGCCATTTTAGCCTAAACTATTGTGTCATTTTATCTAATACCATGCCTAAAATGACATATTTTGTCATTATATTTTTTCGTTGCTGGATTAGGTGAACCTTGGCTTAAGTAATGGCTAAGAGTAAGTCATAAAGGAACTTTACAATTTGTTTTATTAAATCGCATTATTATTTCTTGAAATATAGGCAAAAATTTATAAAGTATGTCGTTTTAGGCCATTTTACCCTACTTGGTATGGTCCCATATTCTTAAATAATTAAAGCTAGAAAATGCATAAAATAAAAGGGAGCCTATGTCGAACCGCCAAACAAAATTATTAAATACAACCCTATTTATTCAAAAAGTTGTTTTTCTCAAAAAAATTTACCATTTGTTATAATAAATTGCATTATTATTTTTGAGAAAATATAGGCAAAAATTTACAAAGTATGTCATTTTAGCCTTTTCCCTTAAATTTGATAAATGTTGAGATACATTTCTAAAAGCGCAGCCAATTTCTTTAAAAAATATCTATTAAATTTATTTAAATATTGATATTTGTAGCAGTAACAAAATTCAAACTTAAGGAACAAAATTGTTTTTTTGTCAATAATATTGGCTGTGGTGCCCACTAAGACTCCACTGAACCCTATAATGTTAATCTAAGTAGATCTTTGCAAGAGCCTCCTTACACCAAATAGGTGTACAAAAAGTTACCAAATCGGTTAACAAGTTTTTAGGATAATAATAAAATACCGACTTTAAAAAATAACTTTAACGATTTGCATCTTAGAAACTAAACAACTTCGGACATTTGTTTATAGGAACTGTTTTTCAATCAAATAATCTAGGCATACTGAGAGACCGCCAATTGATGAATATAAGAGATATTTTTCTGTAAGCCCCAATAGTAATGTTTAATTAAAATCGCGTAATCGCGTTTCATAATTACTATAGAAAAAAGTATTTTTATTTTATTTTTATTTCCATGGACTTATTAAATATTTTCATTATTGTAAATTATTGGGCTTATAGTGCTTAATTAAATAATTGTATTTTTTAATACATATTTTTTTATATTAACAATATATTTTTTTAAAGGACTTACATACAGGGTGTCCAAAAATATGTGAGCAAACTTTCGGATTCATATAGATGACATAACAATAATGTGACAAGTTCCTACAAAATATTTTCCTAAAGTCCCTTTTTACAGAGATATGTGCCCTTAAAGGATGCCACTAGAAATTGGTTTTTCTTGAATAACTTTTAAAGCACTGGATATAAAAAATATGTTTTTTTATTATGATAGCAGTTGAACTGGTATTTCTCATATTATATGATAATCTTGTAAAACATTTGCCTTTATTAGTTTGCCAGGTGCGGACTAACCCTTACAGAATAGTACAAACTATTTTACACCATGTATAATAAAGGAATGAAAAGCATATTTCTAAATAGCTTAAACCCTTAGCTAAAAAAGGGTCCTCCTGTCCGATATGAATCAAAGTGTTTTCGAGAAAAACAACTTTTTGAATAAATAGGGTTGTATTTAATAATTTTGTTTGGCGGTTTGACATAGGCTCCCTTTTATTTTATGCATTCTCTAGCATTAATTATTTAAGAATATGGGACCATACCAAGTAGGGGAAAATGGCCTGAAATAACCTTCCTTTATAACTTATTTTTAGCCATTACTTAAGCCAAGGTTCACCTAATCTAGCAAAGAAAAAATATAACGACAAAATATGTCATTTTAGGCATGGTATCAGATCAAATGACACAATAGTTTAGGCTAAAATGGCCTATACCTTTAACAGACGATTTCAAGGATTTTTTAAACTAAAAACATATACATTAAATAAATTAAAAGCTATTTTTACTAAAAACATTAAACATTGACAATATGATACGGTATATAAATAATATTGACTGTTTTTTAATATAACAACAAAGTTCACGGAAAATATCGTCGTTATGGGGAAGACTAAGCGACACTTTAAACAATCTTGGTATGTATATTTTAATTTTATATTTATCAACCATCAATAAAAAAAGTTTTTTTACCTTAACGAATACGTTTAAACAGTATGTCATTTTACCCTTATTACATGTATGTCATTTTACCCAAACACGACAATTTAGCAAGCATGCTTAAATTTTAAGAGTATAAATAAACCTATAGAAATCATATCTATAAATAAACATGACCAACTTATAGTGTTTTAATAAAAAATAACAAAATTTGTAAACTAAACTAAAACTATGTAACTTTGCAAAAATACACATTTTCTAAATTGATTAGAATTATTTTGCTTGTTATTAAACTTATTATTATTGTTATTATTTATTTGTTGGTTAATTGAAAATTAAACTTGAAATGTCGTGCGAAAAAATCAGGGAATGCACGAGTACGGCAATTTTGGCAATACTAACTGTAGTGATCATATTAAACGCCCCAACACGTTTAAGAGGTCGCTGCTAAGGCGAATTATTCAAAAATTATGAATTGTGTCATTTTACCAAAATTTGCCATTTTAGGCCAGTTTCTTCTACTATAAAAGTTATTAAAAAAAATAAAAAAAAATTCAGCGGCTTTCCTTAAGGACATATATCCCTGTAAAGAGGGGCTTAATGAAAAAAATGTAGGAACTTGTCGTCAAATTATGTTCATGTGTCCTAAAGGAATCTAAGAGATTGTCCATATATTCTTGGACACCCTGTTTATGCTCTAGAAGATTTAAAATAAAACTTAAATGCTATTTCTAAACATTTAATCATAAAAACTTTTTTTTAATACAGATTCATTTAAAATTATTATTCATTAAAAGATGACGTCAGGGTAATTTTTGCTATTAGAGTATTTTTATGCTAGGATTTATTTTTACAATTTATTTAAACCTTTAAATCTATCTTTTTGAAAAAAATGCTGCACTACGGTAACTAGCTTATCTTAGGCACGTTCGTAAAAGCAAAGCTCTTTAAATCCTTCCAGATTAACTTATAGTTTTGCTTTTGCTCTTAAGGGTAATAATTTATTTATTACACGGTCTTAGGCCCTATCCACTTGATCTTTATTTTAGTTTTTAAAAGCTACAACTTTTTTTTATATTCTTTGAGTCAATGAGTCGTAAAATTAAAAAAAACTGTTATATTTTTGCATACCTTACTTGATCTGCCTGCCTGTAAATGATTTTTGTTGTTAATTTAATTTTAAAATTTTTAGACAAATTTGTGAGGTACATAAATAGTTCTAAAAAAGGTACTGTTATTAAACTTTTGAAAGAGAAAAGGTGTTTGGTATGTTGGGTAAGTCATGTTATAGAAGTAATTAATCAGTATGTTTAAGTCCACACATAACTAATTGCCCAAAGTTTGGAACAAAAAAACATAAAAATAAAAAGAATTTAGCAACAGATTTCAAAATAAAATAAAGTTTATAAAATTAAAAATAATAAATACTTCTGTAACCCTAATAATTAATCTTTTAGGCGTTAGTTTACATCTAAGAAATAGAACATATGTCCAAATACTCTATCTAAGGCACCAAGCTTATTGCTATAACTTAGAGTTTGTTGATAATATAGAACCTAACATAATTTTTAGATTTAGATGGCCCTGTTTCCAAAACTATTCGTACAAGATATTGAAATATTTTTCTGAACCTCTTTAAACTATATTTTTAATAATAGTAATACAATATATTGGGTGTTTCAGTTTAAAAATTCCAGTTTACTACCAAGCTCTTTGTGGATGGCCACACTTCCAAAAATATTTTTATATCAAATTGCATATACTAAATTTTAACTTTGTTTAAAGCTCTTTTATACCTGTTTTGAAATTATTTCTTATAAAAGGACAAATGAACAAACAAGGCTGAAGTTTATTTAAAAACAAAAACTTTCTTATTATATATTTGTGTATATTTTAAAGTTACTAGTAACTTGCATTAAAGCAAATTATTTTTAAATAATAAAAAAAGGTCAGTTATATTTCTGCAATTATATTATTAGGAAATATTGATTTCTACATATGAAAAGAAATATTTCAGTTTTAATATACTTACATTATTTGATACTCTCCATTTGCACTTTTAAACAGCAACTGGAAAATGCCTAACTCTCCATTTATGTCAACCTCCATAATAGGTTGCGATAAATTGATCTTATTTTTATTGATAAAAAATTCTTCTTTGCCAACCTTAATTCTGTATTGTCCATTCGTCTGCATGACATTTACGTCGAACTTTTTATTTTGTAACTTAATAATCAAATCCCATTTTTCCAATGCTTTTCCACGTATTTTAAAATCCGGAATATTGATAAAACTCCGGCTTCTGACTTCATTTGTAGCAAATAACGCTGCAGCTACAGCGACCAGCTTATGTATGTCACGTTCGTGTAAAGTAAGCCCTTTAAATCCTTCCGGATAAACTTGAGGCAAATAGTTTGTGCTAATATCTCCCTTATTAAACTTTTCCTGTGTTAGTATATCTCTTAACAGTGGAATATTATGTGTTATACCTCTGATAACGTAAGAATCTAACGCTTTAATACTTGTTTGGATTGCATCTTGCCTGGTCTGTCCAAAACAAACTAGTTTACAAATTAGAGGATCGTAGTACATGCTTATTTTACTTCCTTCTTCAATTCCACTGTCGCACCTGATTCCGGATATGTGGTGGGGTTCTTGATACCTATATAACCTGCAATTATTGTTATATTATTTTTTATGAAAAATGGGTTTAGAAAATATCTTCGGTTTAAAGGTAAAACTCACTAAGTGACATTTTATGGTTTAGGGAATAACAACGAGTTTATACAAAATTGGTGATAAAAAAACGTTTTTTTTTTAATAGATGGCATAAATGTAAGTAATAAATTATTTCTACACAAAACTTTACTAAGTATAAATACTTAACTAATAAATGTTAAATATGTTTTTAGCAAACTTTTGAAAATCCATAATAAATCTTAAACTTTGTTCGCTTTTAAGCTTGTTATTAAATTGTTGTTGTTTATAATTTCATAAATAAAAATTGTACATACAATTTTTTCTATCACAACCCGTTTGGATTAATGGATTTATCAGCCATAAAAACAATGGACACTTTTAAACATTAAAAAATGAAATGGCAAGGCACTTTTTGCATTATAAAAAGACCGCAGTTCCCGCACTCTGTTATTCGATAGAAAGAAGAAATAGACAGAAAAGAAAAGAAATATCCTTTCTATTTCTTGTCTTTACTGTGTTCGTTCTTTTAAAATTGTTCGTAAATCTTTGGCAATGGACAAATAATAGACTACTGAACATGAAAACGTTGGGTTCTTGTGGAAAAATGCACTCTTTATAGCAGCATGCACTTGTTATTTTTTAAAATATTTTTTTTGCTTGCGTTTCATTTATTTGGCATATTTATAGAGAAGAAAACGCAGCGACAAGATTTGCGTATAAAAATGAGAGAGTTAGCGTATATAGCTATATATAATATATAGTATTATTAATCCCTATAATATATAGTATTATTAATCCCTTTGAATTGGCAAAAGTTAGAATTAATAAGTGGTGTATTATATTGCATGGATTTAATATTAAAAAATCAATTAGCTCAAACCTCGTCTAAATGTGAAAGTTTAAACAAAATACAATATAACAACATTACATAAACGAATATATTATTTCCACAAAACACTAATTAAAAGTTTGTTTATTATTGCGATCACAAATTACAATGTCGTCAATGTTCCCGCAAACACTCGCTTATAAAAGAATGTAAACAAACGGCAGCAGGTAAGAAGAGCGAGATACTTTATACTTTATACAAAAGGCTATACAATAGAACAGGATAAATGACAAGAAAGATCCAAATCGCCTTTCTATTTTCAGATGTTCGTGTTGTCCATTCGTGAGTGCGGAACGAGTCGAAAGACTTTACGGAGTTCGAAATAGACAGGAAATAGAAAAATGGAGAAGAAATTTCTTTTGCGAGATACGAACTACGGGCTTAGATAACGCTGCATATTTTTATATTGGCAAAGTAAAAAAAAACAAAAGAAAACAAGATGTCTTGTTATTATCTGATTATCTGTAAGTAAAAAATGCAGGCTTTTTAACTTGTCATGAAAATTTTAGTTTCGGCATTTTTGTCCACATATCAACGCAATGTGCTACGATATACTAAATAAATTTCTTTTAAATATTTTTATTTATATAAAAATGCTATTCCTATATTAAAAAAACAATATTTTGTTTTCTTATTTTTTACAAAATTTGGGTTAGGCGTTTGCCACAAAACAGTATTTTTAAATATCTTTAACTTCTACTAAAATCTTATCAGTACCAAATTAGGGTTAATTACAGACTCACGTTTGTTATTATTTAGATGGTATTTTCTAGTGGCTAAACCGCATGCTAAGCTTAACTTAATTTATTTAAATTTAAAATATTTTGAGCAATATTTTTATTTATAAATATGTTTAAAATTTAAAGAGCTACCAGAAAAAAAAGCTTGTAGTAATGATACAGAGGAAAAAGAATATTAGCGAATAATTTCATTTTGACCAAGCTTTTAAACACCCTGCAGGTATCGAAGTTGGATTTTCTTCACAAAACGTAAGATATAAAACAAGATCAACAAAATTTATGAAGGCTTGTCAAAGATCCAGTGTGATATTAAAATTTTACAGCTGCTATGTCTTGAAGATCAGAAAGTTGCTGTAAAACAATGCTTTTATCTGTTTTTGTCAGCATTTTTAATATTATCATAAAACATATTAATTTAATTACATATTTTAATTTTTTTCCAGATAGCTTAGCAAGTTATTGAAATTTTTGAAATTTTTAAAAATTTTAAACAGTATCCACATTTAAAACTTTTAATAAGGCAACTTGGCGGTTTCCGAAACCTCCATGGTCAACCTCGAATTAAATTAAATCTCTCTTTAGTGTAATCCATTATTATATTTATACCAAATTTACTTTTTCTTGTCGAAACTTTTTCAAGCTTAATAAACAGATCTTAACTTTTAGCACCCTTCCAAGCTTTTTACCAAATTTTGTAGTGCTGTTAATGTTTTAATAAAAGTTATATATTTTATTGTCCAACGCTAAAGTGTCCCCATTTCAAGAAAACAAACATATCTGTAAACAACGGCTGTAATACGTCAAATTTTTCGGTGTTGGTTTATAATATTTTCTGTTATTTAAAAGTCAATTTAACCACCATTTTTAAGTCTCAATAAACGTGATGACTGATTTTAAGAAACTGTTTTATGATATTTGGAAATACATAATTATTATGTTATTAAAATAAACACTTTTTCGCAGTTTATACATTCTAATTTAAATGATAAAGACAAAGTAATAGTTATTTTTAGATGATGTCATTATGCCTGTTATAACATACCAAGTTTTAAAACAATGTGGAAGTAAGTAATATAAAACAACAAATAAAAATAAATATGTTTTTATCTTAAGAACGTGTTACCCCTTTAGCATTTTCGATCAGAAGTGTAATTAACTATTTTTGTAACTTAAGTTTTTTAAGAAGAAAAATACATGGTAAATTCATTTTAACTTACACCAAGAAACTAACCTTCCAGTACTTGGTAGTCCAAAACTTTTATACGGGTCTTCAGCATACACCCTACTCTCTATAGCGCAACCATTTATTTTAACATCTTCTTGATTAATAGTTAAACGATGCCCTTTTGACACTCTAAACATCTGCTGAACCAAATCTATACCAGTTATACATTCGGTAATGGGATGCTCAACTTGCAGTCTGGTATTCATTTCCAGGAAATAGAAGTTTCGGTTTTGGTCAACCAGAAATTCTACAGTACCGGCTGAAGAATAGTTTAGTCTCTTGCAAAGTGAAACGGATTGTTTTCCCATAGCTTTTCTAGTAGCGTCATCTAGAAATACACTAAAAATAATACAGATAGATACTCATGCAACGACAAGCCAGGATCACTTTGTTACATAGTAAAAGTTTTTACTTTGTAGATCAAGAGAATTATTTTTTTATAAATATTATTTATAATTATAAAGTATAATAAGTAAATATAAAAATACATAGTCTTATATTTTATACCTTGGTGCTTCTTCAATAACTTTTTGGTTTCTTCTTTGTATACTGCATTCCCGTTCATTTAAATGCACTATATTTCCATATTTGTCCCCCAATACTTGTATCTCTATGTGTCTAGGATTTTCAATATATTTTTCTACTAACATTCTTGTATCACCAAAACTTGATAGAGCTTCCTGAGTTGATAAAAGAAATCCATCTCTAAGAGCAAAAAGAACAAACATTTATTGGCATATCTGTTTTAAAAATTATAACCGAAAATCTAAATAACTACCAAATTTTACAATAATAATTTTATCAAACCAAAATTTTAATTTGCATATGATATTTTTTTATAAAAATTACTTTATTCTAGGTAATTTAACACAAAAATCGGATGAAGGTACCAAGGATTGTATGTTTTGGCGCTTAATTTATATACAGTTCCGGATCAAGCTTGAAGCCGTAAAGCGACCGCTTCAACGCCTGGTTGGAGAAGCGCAAATTGAAGATGAATAGAAAGTAAAAGTGAGATGTTGTTATATTGTTGGGTAGTAGTTGGGCGCAACTTTTACTCTTTACTTCAGTAAAAAGACCTTGATCCGGTACTGTTTTAAAATACATCATTTTAAGACCATAATTACATCCATAGCAGAATATATAAAGTTGGAAAAGAATGCATTACACTTAATTCATTGATTTTTGTTTATTTTCTATTAAATGTCGTAATATTGGAGATAAAAATTTTGATACTAGTCCTCTAAAATAATAATAATAAAATTTAAAAAATTATATACGAGTAGTTAGTATGTTTTGTTGGAAAATAAACAAGTCATGATAATGTTTAGCAGTCTATTGGTATTTTATTATAAGTTGTAATAGTATTTTCGGTTATTTTTACTGGATTTCAATTAAAATTATATTTTCTCATTCATATACCAAATTGTTTTTGACACAAAAAATAGGTGTGTTTCTTGTTTTCTATTATTAATTATTATTTTTCTTAGATTTACGTTCTGTATAATTTTTTAATGTAATTAATTAATGTTATAGTTTTTATTGTAGCCTTAAGAAAGTCAAAATATTTTGACGAAACAACGGCATAGTTTGACAAGGTCGTCTCATTTTGCACTGTCCTCTAAACTATTACTCTGTTTTCTCTATTATTTTTTTGATGAAATAAGCTTCCTAATTTATGCGCATAGGTGAAGAATTACCATGAATACTATTGCTATAGAAAAAATGGATTTAAAATTATTTATTTCTAGAAAACCTGGACATTAGGAAAAATAAATTATTATATTTATTTATAGTAAAAAATGTTATAATGTATGATCATTTTGAAATACTATAAGGGCTCTTGACGTCACTTGGGGCAAATGTACCATATGGAACTATCTTCTTGGGACCATGAGACCGGTGGACCATCACAACTAACTTTGCATTAAAAACCAACTTAACTTATTGAACTAATTAAATTTAGTACGGGCATATCCCTAGGGATAGCCCGTACGGGGCTTAACTCAAACTTTAACTCTTTACTTGACTTTACTAACTCTTTCTTATCTAATAAACAATCAATCCCCGTCTTAAAATTTTGTTCTCTTTAAATATTAAATTTTTCAGTATTTGTTTTGCATTTCTAGGCTACTCGCTTGTTTAATGTTTTTGTTTTATTATTATAAGAGTAACCTAGAAAATTGTTTGATTCATACTTTTTAAACCTTGACACTTCACGTATTGTTTTATGTACCAAATTTCCCAATGTTAAGTAACCCAATTATATTTAAATTTCCCAAAAATGTATATTTTTAAAATTCCCAAAATGTATACTTTTTTATACTAGGTGTTCACATATGCCCCTTCCCTGAAAGCGTTGGACCCACAACGCTATTAGAAATGAGCCAAATTTACTTTAACCCCTTTAAAAAAAATTAGCAATATTACCAAAATCGATAGTTCCATATAGCTTACAAATATTTAAAAATCTAACAATATTTTACCTATTATGTAAATAACCGTAAATAACCTTAACTTTTCGAAGTTTTTAAAAATATGAAAAAAAGTTTTATCTAAAATTTTTTCAATAAATGTAAACAAAAAAAATGAACAAATAGCCTTTAATCCAAAAAATAATTAATTGACTTGACTTTTTTTTCTAAGAAATAAAAGATTTGTCATTGATCAAAAGAAAAAAGTTAAATTTTTTCCATTGTTAACTGAATAATTTCTAAATTTGGGATTTTCTCCAAGTAGTTTTATTTAAATATAGTTGTAACGGTTAAGATTATTTTTTAGAGAAAAGTGGCCTAAATTCTATACCCCTATATAAAACACTTTAAATACATAGTATTATTCCTCATTAATTTTATGTACTAAACAAAAACACCCGACTTGATAAACAAAATATGATTCTTTAAAACTAGCTAGCTCAGCATTATTAGAAATTGTTACAACCTTGACCGTAAATTGTATTTCCTTAAAACAATGACCCTTTCACAACTTAATATTACATATACGGTGGGTTAAAAAAAGAGTTATTATCAAATTTTACTTTTAGGCTACTTTTCTCTGCATATTAAATCATTATTTTTATCAATATTATACTTTTTCTAATAAGTAAACAACAAAAAAAATACCATTAATTAAAAAACATTACAGATTTACCTAAACACTATACAAATACCATAATATTCTAGATTGTCCATCTTTTGTTGAATTGTACTGTGTCCACCTTGCCTCCCTGTCCATGTTCTTGATGGTGCGTTCCATTGGCCATTTGTCCCGTACTTCTTCTCCACATACCATTGTCTGCCTTTCATTCCCATTTTCTTCTTCCACATCAGGTTACTGCAACTTCATGCCAATTTCCCGATATCCTGAGCTTTCTCAGGGCCGCTTAACTGTCTTGTACCCCACAATTCAAGACCATACTTCAGAGCTCTTCCCCATACTAGAGCTGCGGCTTCCAGTGCTAATGCAGCCTCATGCTGCTTCTGAACTCCGTCTTCACGACGTACCATACAACTTCGACACAAATAAATATATTTCCATATTCTTCTTTATCACCTCTGGCTAACACCATTTAGCCATATTTGAAAATTGAAGATATACCTTATCTTCCTTTTCTTGTAGCTACGCTGCTACCTCCTTGCAGCTACGCTACGCAACATATTTTTTCCCCATCTTCGTCCTTTCACACACATTTCTTTCTCCGGGGAACGGGACGCCTTTACCATATATATGGTATTTTCTTCCACAAATAAACTGAGGGGTAGGAAGGGCGTACCATAAGCGACTTTTCCTATCGCTTCACAAAGGGCACTGGAACTGGGGCGGGCACAGCTTACCATAACCGACGTTTCACAAAGGTCACTGGGAACGGGGGCACCTCCACCATATGTGACGTTATAAAATTTTGAAATATACATACAGGGTTACTTTGACGTCACTGGGGCAAATGTACCATATGGAACTATCTTCTTGGGACCATGAGACCGGTGGACCATCACAACTAACTTTGCATTAAAAACCAACTTAACTTATTGAACTAATTAAATTTAGTACGGGCATATCCCTAGGGATAGCCCGTACGGGGCTTAACTCAAACTTTAACTCTTTACTTGACTTTACTAACTCTTTCTTATCTAATAAACAATCAATGCCCTGTCTTAAAATTTTGTTCTCTTTAAATATTAAATTTTTCAGTATTTGTTTTGCATTTCTAGGCAACTCAGCTTGTTTAATGTTTTTGTTTTATTATTATAAGAGTAACCTAGAAAATTGTTTGATTTCATACTTTTTAAACCTTGACACTTCACGTATTGTTTTATGTACCAAATTTCCCAATGTTAAGTAACCCAATTATATTTAAATTTCCCAAAAATGTATATTTTTAAAATTCCCAAAATGTAAACTTTTTTATACTTATTTTTCTTGTTATTACTTATTATACATTACCTTACTTCTTGTTTATTTCGGGCAATTCTCATTCCTTTTCCTCCTCCACCCGCAGATGCTTTAATCATTACTGGATATCCGATGCTTTTGGCCATTTCAATGCAGTGATCTACATCCATTACAATATCGTCGAAACCTGGAATTACATTTACTCCTGCAGCCAGTGCTGTTCGTTTCGATTCGAGCTTATCGCCCATTTTTGAAATGGAATCGGCAGAAGGTCCTATGAAAGCAATATTTAGATTTTCCTGGAAAACAATATTAAATAAAATAAAGACCGTTTCTGCTGAATTGCTTTGTAAACATGTATGCCAGCTTTTAAGAACTTATTTTTAAGAGATAAAAATAAAACCGGGAATATATGTTTGTAGAAAAATAAACAATACAACACATATAGCAGTTTCCTAAAACAGTTCACTTTATTTAAATTTTTCGTTAAAATTAAAAACATGTAAAATTAAAAATGGTAATAACTTTTTGCTTACTTTTAAAGCCTTTAAAAAAGATTATACTTTAGCCTGTTTTAAAATGATGTTATAGGTTCACTAAACCAAAAAGAATAGATAAAATGTAAAATCAATCTCTAATCCAAGAAGCGCCACAATTTGAGATACACAAAGAAAATTGGCGTTTGTTATAAATATTAGCAAATTTTCTGCAATGCGCATGACACAAAATCCCTTAAAATAGTGCTGTGTTCAGTTAAAAGCGGAATTGGTGAAAGTTCGTAAAATATTAAGTTGATAATATTAAACCACACACCAAATTATTACATTAAGTACGTGCTGGATATTTTTTTACCTATAAATGAAATGTAAACTCTTAATAGCTAGGCAACATGTGTTTTTTGAAAATGAAAATAAAATTAAAATTTAGCAGGTGTAATCGGTGGCTTACCGTATCATAATTCGCAGGTGTGTGCCATTTTTAATACTTTAACGTATGACAACTGTTTCTCTTCCTCATTGCTACTAATTACGTAAACTAGTCTTTCTGACAAAAAATAATTTTTAAAACTTACCAACAATTTTACAAATTCAGTATTTTCTGATAAAAATCCGTAACCCGGATGAACAGCATCTGCATTTGTTTCACATATAGCTTTGATAATCTTATCTATATTTAAGTACGAATCTGTTGCGGGCGAAGGTCCAATAAAAACACATTCATCAGCTAATTTAACATGTTTCTGAAAATTAAAAAACAAACTTTATTATTTTTATAGCTAGATTGATAAAAATAATTTTTAATTATTATAATTTAACAAAATAAAACGGGTTTTAAATGTGTTAAAGCTTAATGCAGCTTTACTACTAATTTAGTTTGCCTAATTGGTTGCTTTTTTAAAGGTAAAATACCATTGAGCTAAAAAGAACAAAGCAACGACCATAAAAGAAATGTTTGTACTTAATATCCAACTCATATATGTTTATTTTTTTTTAAATCTGTATATGTACGATATTTATTTTATTATGAAAATCGTATTTATTATTTTTTCGAGTTATTCTTAAAATGCGAACTAATAAACGCAACCACTACCACCAGCCAGACAGCCCAGGGTCTAATCTAGAAGAAGAACAACAAATCAAAAAATCAGCTGACCTTAATTTAATTTTTTTTTTTTTTTTTGTGAAACGTTGCTACCTCCTATACTATAATAACGTTAGATGTAATTAATGCACTAACGTAGAGAAAACAAAAACTTATGCAGATCAAAAAAGGTGCTTACTTTATACAATCCATATTTACTTATTTTCATTGTACTAAAACATGTCTTCCCACTTCCCACACAAACTCTGCTTCACAACCTTATTTCTAATGACCCTTACAAAGTCAACCTTTCTGGGAGGGGGCAATTACCCTCTTTTCCCCTCTCTTATATACGCCAGTAAATTAATGTGGCATTTTCTTAAAACTCTTTTAAAGATGTCTTTTATTGGTGATACTAGTAAAAATGTACAGGGTAGGACTAAATATAGGTATGTATTTTATTAATAAAGTATCCTATATATTATATTACTATTTAAAGGACCTTTAAAAAGCTTTAAGAAAGTACTTAACTATATCTAACTTTATTAAGTATTTTTGGAGACATGGCCATCCAAATCAGGTATTTAGGTTATTTTTAACGTACCGCCATTTTATAGTAGGTGATGGTATTTACTTTATATTCTAGGATTGTAAAGTACTCCTCAGGAGATTTAAAATGATTATGCTACTGACCTCCCTTTCCATTAATTTTTTTTTCGGAATATGTCGCCCAACTGTCATTTTAACATTTATAGCTATCCATGATATGTCAAAAATGCAGACTTTGGTCATAAAATCTCATTTCAAGTTTCATGAATATATGCCAAACAGTTCAGTACTTTAAGATCTCACTGTATACTAACCGTTCATCTTTTGTGTTTTTTCTTTAATTTTTGTAACTGATGCATTTCCGAACATTAAAAAATGGTTTTGTTTTTTTAATAAAAATATGTTAACAAAAATGTTTACAACACAAAAATAAATTAATCCTATTGTTTTATAAGCAATATCAGTTATTTAACCTACATGTTACAACCAAAATGTGTTAATAATAATATTTACATATTTTAAATATTGGCTTTTTAAATATGTTTTAATACTTAAAAAACTGTATTCATTACTTTTGCCCTAATTTTAATATAAAACTATTTATTTAAATTTTATTTTGATCCTAAAGTTAACTATATTACCAATCTTTTTTGAATAGTGCTTTAATAAGGTATTAATATGGATTTGGGCTTATTAACTTTTTTACTGCAGCAGACACTTTTAACGGTGTGGTTTTTTTTTTAATTTCATATTACTAGTTTTTAGTTAAGTAATAAAGTAAAGTTTTTGCAACTGCCCCTTTTAAAACGTTTTAATTTAATTTTTTCCCTAAAAAGCTTAACACTTTTTTTTAATTATTAAAAACAATGACTAACAATTTTTAACTAAATAAAAAATAAAAATAAAAATTGTATTCAAATAGACATTTTGTATTCTTTGTCAAAGAACATAAAAAAATGTTTACTATTGTTATTTATACTACAAAGAAAATCAATTACCGGAATAAATTTGTTTTTTTTTTGGACAAATAAAATGCTCTAAATTTCTATTTTCATTTACAATGTACTATTTTATATAGCTGCACCAAACAAAAAATATTTATTTTTAATCTGTTTTATTTTTTGTGAAAAAATATTTTTAAATAAATTTTACTCTATTTGCAAAGACTTTAATAATATAAATATTTAATATAAAATGTGCTTTCATTAAAGCGTATCTCGATTTTATGCCCGAACAAAAAGTGTTATACTAGCACATTTTAATTAAGGCTATTCTTAATCGACCTTAAAAAGGATGAAGTTTTTAATTTGCCTGTATGATTTTTAACCGACTTTTAAAACGAGGAGTTTCTCAATTCACCTGTATGTTTTTGTTACGCAATTACTCCGGCTTTTGTAAACTGATTTTAAAACTTATTTTTTTATATTTTAAAGAGTTTACTTCCGCGGTGATTCCATAAAAACCATCTTAGGATCACGATAGAAAAAGGTACTAGACCAATTTTTTCCCTCTGCCCTATGTTGTTCGTGCGGCAAAGCTTCCTCTAGGGAAATAAGCTCGATAATAGTGGCGTATTTACAATCGACAACCTTGGGGAAAAATTGTTTTTCATTGAACTAAAAGAGGTACTAATAGTGCTTTTAAATTACAGTAAAAATCACAAGCTCGTGTAATTTAATTGGTTGAAAGCGCTAGAGAATGGAAAACTGTCATATCGGGGGATTATGGTTAGTTCTCGTTACAATAATAATAAACAACCATAATAAAACTTACTTAAAAGTAAAAAAACAATCAAAAAGTCGAGTAATAATATTTGTGCTATTCAATGTTAATAACTAAATAAGTAAAAGCTTTTTTACTTTAATACCATAATATGGTATAACCCGACTTTTATTTATTATTATTTTTTTATTATGTCGATTCAACTTTTTCCACTGTTTATTTTTGTGTATGATACGTGATAAATCCGGCGTTTTTAAGCCGATTTTAAAAATTATCTTTTTATTTGAATAGGCGCACTTTCGCGGTGGTTCCATGAAAAAAACTAGTCAGAATCGCGAAAGGAAAGGCACTAGATCTATTTTTTCTTTCTGCCGTACGTCGTTCGTGCGGCTTAGCTGCCTCTAGATAGGTATATGCTTAAATAATAAAGAAAAAAGAATAGATCAGGACGCATTCAAAATTGACAACTTTGGGATAAAATTTACCCTTTTCATTCAACTAAAAGAAGTACTAGCAGTGTTTTTCAGTGTATTTTTAGCTATTTAATAGTTATGATAATAAACTAAAAAGCGAAAAATAAGGATTTTAAAAAATAATTAAACAACCTCAAAAAAATTATAATAAAACTCTAAAGTCTACAAAAAAAAATTAAAAGTAAGTCGGGTAATAGAAAAAATATAATTTATCGTTTAACTACACAGTTTATTTTTAAACTGTTAACAGGTCGTAAAGCCGGCTACTTACTACGCGGTACTTGCCAAGTACTTGGTAAGTAGCAAGTATTGTATACGAAGACTCGTTTAGACTTGGGAAGTTACTTGCACTTCTCGAGCTGTAGCGGAAAACAATTACAAGTCAAAGGAGCCAAGTACTTGACGGGGCAATTTATTTACCGGCGCGGCGCTGATGCATTACGCGTTACTTAGCAAGTCGAGTTGCAGGGTCGCGGGGAATAACTATCAAAATCCGATTGACATATTTTATTAGTATTTGCGTTTTAATATTTTAAGTCAAATATTGTTAGGCGGCACGTTTTTAAGCTGTGGTATCTTTAAACGTTTTTTTTCGAGGACTTCGAACTTTTTTGGGTGTAATTAGCAATAATGGTATTATATTGGGTACTAGCTATTTAATGGTGCTATTATTTTAGCATTGGCAAAAACAGACTGACCGTTATTCGCTGCCACCCTTCAATTGTTGTGTTTATGTAAAAAGTTTTCTTTTGGTGTGGAATTTACAATGGAATGGTCCAATGATTTAATTTTGCAGTTGTTATTTGGGATGCATCCCATAAACTTCACAAAAACCGCAGTGAAGTGTATGACGCTTGGAAACGTATACAAGGTGAATTTTCACAAGACAACACGTTTTTATATGCAAAAGATCTGGCGCAAGTCGTGTGGCGCAGGTAGCAACCCCACTTTTAATACAAAAGAAAAATACCTACATATCTTGACTATTGTTAAGAGATGTAACCCACCACCTTCTACGTTTGCACTTCTTTTTCTATTTTTAAAATATAACCAAAACTTATTGTTACAAAAGCAGCTAAAACTGTCGTTTCACTTTCGTTCATCTTTAAAAACTACTTGTTGTTTTTTGTACTTTCAAAAACTCGCAATTCTGAGTAGACGCGTAATGTAGATAGCTTACTTAAAACTCGACAAATAATTACCAAATATATTCCGAGTCAAGTTACTCGCCAAGTACCGCATAATGAGTAGCCGGCTTAAATGTGCAATATTATTCACGGTAAATAATTTACAGGTAGTGATTTTTTGCTCATCTCTAATACTGTCGTTTATCCTAAATTCCAAAAACATTATTTAAAAAAACACAAAATAAAATACCAACCGCTTGTGAATCTGCAACTGAATAGACAGCCACTGTTTTTATACCCATTCTCTTTGCTGTTCGAATAATTCTGCAGGCGATTTCACCCCTGTTTGCTATTAACACTTTTTTAAAAGTAGCTTCATTTGGGTCAATAGGATCCAACGTGTATACGTTTCTTCTCAAAACTTTGTTGCAAGGGTAACATTTTAGAAAGTTGGTCTAAAATTTATAAACATAATTTAGGAAATATTTGTTTTAGATTAGTTAAAATAAGCGCAAAAATAATAAAAAAATAAGCATATTTTGATGCACAAGACCTGAAAAATACTGTATCTTACATAAATTAAAAACAAAGTAACTTTTTGAGCCACTTTATTAGCTTTTAGATTGGGATGCTTATTTTTTTATCATATTTTCCTGAAAGGGAATGTTTAAAGTTAATTTAAGCAGCCGTTTTTGAGATATCAATATTTAAAATAAATCACTTTTTGTATCGAGAGGTCTAAACTGCGCAGAGTATAAAATAGAATGCTGATCTTTAAAAGTGGAAATTCATGGGTAATTTTAAAAAAATGTTTATATAGACCTGTGTTCTAAATTGTCTACCTTTTAATATAGGTAGGGGTAAAGATTAAAAAAACTTTATTTTTATTTCTCTTGTTGTTGTAAATAGAACCTTCAAAATTTATAAAAATCGGATTAGAAATTTTAAGGATAATAATAAAAAGACATTTTTAAAATGAGACGTGTCTTTTCATAGAGTTAGTTTAAGAATACGCTCTTTATTTTATATTAAATTAGAAAACACCCTGTATATTTAATTACTATTAGAAAAACAGCAGTGTCTTTTACTCAAAATATATTTGTATTTAGTTCAACTCCTAATGCATTACCATTTTTTTCTAATATTTTATTACAATCTTAATAAGGTTTTCATGTTATATCTATTAAAAAAATGTACAAAGTATGTATACATTGAATGTAATTTATTCATTCTTAAGTTTGAATATTCTCTCATGGATGTAGTTCTAGCCTAAAAGTGATGTATTTAAATTAAGCGCAAAAAATCATTTTTTGTGACGTTAATCTTACTGTTGTATTAAAAAATATAAATGAAGATTGTATACTTTGAAACTAGGCCCCTCAATTTTTGACTTTTATAAAATGTAGGCGTTTTTTATATTTCTTTTAAGTATAGTAAACAGCAAAATACAAGTTTATTTTAAATCCTAAATAATTTAGGCTTTGTTGATTTATAAAAATAATAACAAGTAATTTAATTAGGTACTAGTTTTTGAATAATAATATGAAAAAATAAATGTAAGCCTGAATCCTACCAAAAATGTTTTAAATTACCTTGAAAAAATAGTTTGTTTTATATTATTTTGCTTGGGTTTTTTAAAGTTTAAATATATATCGAATTAAAAGTAAGGACATCTACTTGAAAAACATCACTTACATATTATTTTTGGGCAAAACTTTTAAATACTAAATTTTAACTTACTTTGAATTTTTCGGAGCGCGAACAAATTTTATGCAAAACATTATTATTTTTAAAAACCATTTTTTTTATCCAAACACAAACTGTAACATATGTATGTTGTTACTAACATCAAACTGATTTAAAAAAATAAACAAATAAGAAAAGGTTAGACGCTCTTATCTTTTACTGGTAATTTCGTTCAAAGTCCATAAACATAAACTCGGTATTTTAAATATTTTTATCAATACATTTTAGACACCATTAAACTTGTTTTTTTGTATCAATCATCCTTTATATTTAAAACATTTAAATTGCATATTTAAAGGAAAAAAAAGTTTTGTCAAAAAAACATTTCACTCTCATAAACTATTTACTCAATTTATGTTCCCAATCGCGGAGTTCTTGAATAAATGATCTATGGTGGCAATATTAAAAATAAACAGAAAGTATGTTGTGCTATAACATTAGAAACAAATTTCAGTTAAAAATGTAAGTATAAAATTTAAAATATCTCGATTCAAAATGTTCTCTACAATATTTTTTAAATATTACAAAAAAATATATAGAGTTAGCCATATAGGTTTCATACAGTTTTATTTTTAATATCCTAAAAATATTGAAAATTTAAGATTCTCTGTTTTTGAAAAAAACACCCATTAATTGTAAAACGCCCTTCTTCTATTTAATTTTAATATTTTTCTTGCATATTTTGCTGCAGAACCGTACGCAGGAAGGGAATCGCGGCAATTGCCCCCCCAGGAGCCCAAAAAGAGAGAAAGAGTTACTAAAAACAACAACAGAACAACTGTGAAGTCTGTTTCTTGTAAAAATTGATAAGCAGGTAAGGCAATTTTTTACCATATTTTTATACAGGGTGTTTCTTAATTGCGATAAGGGGCGTGTTCTGAGACAATTTTATGAAAAAAATATACCGGGTGACACAAAGTATTGTTACCTCCCCCAATGTTTTTTTGTTGTTTTAAAGAGAGACTAATAAAATTTAACAGTATTATAATAGCAAAATTTACAGTTTTTGCCATTATTTGACCTCAAAATCACTTCCGGTTTAACCGGAAGTACCATTAACTTTCTTGTTTGAAATACAAGATAATACTTTTCTATATTTGTATTCTGTTTAATTTTTTTTCTATGATAATTTAAACATGGTATTTTTTTAAATGGCGGCCAGACAATATTTCTGCTTTAAATATTTTTTTGCCAAGTAGGCTGGGAAAATAAAATATTGACCCATTTTACTTTCACAGGGAGTAATATATTCGATTTCCTTTAAAAAAATAACAAACAATAATATAACACTCGATAACCTACTGACAATTAACTCTATATAAACAAATCTAAAAAGTTAGAAAACAATTTAAAAGAATTTTGACTCTTTACAAAACCACAATTTTTTTTACTGTGTTTATACTCTTAAACAGTATATTAAGGTTGGTATAAATCATAAAAATATATTTTTTTAAATATAATTAATATTTTAAAATATTATTGTAAAAGGAAGTTTTTATACGGGGTACGCTCAAAAGCAAATATTAAAAATCAAATATTTAAAAAACTACAAGGGATATTAATACAATGTTATATATCTGTTTGTTGTAGTGACAAGGGCTATTAATTAATAAAATAGTATACAGGCTGTTTCTTAAGAAAAACATCAAGTTGGCATTTTAATTTTGGCTGTGTGTCAAAACTAAGTCATGACCACTAACTTCATTTTTATATATTAAATTCAGACTATGTTTCAGTACCATGTCATATACCTAATATTAAAATTTACTTTTTATTGTTGAATGTACTTAGGTATATTATTTAACAAAAAAAGTTAAGAAATTGTATTAGTTTTAAGCACAATAAATATAAATAAATTGCATTTTCCCATGTTAAATGGCTCTGTAGCTAGTTAAACTCAAAATACTAGAGCACCGCAGTCATTATTTGAATTATATTCCAGAAAATGATAAATATGTAATGTTGATGAGGGCAAAGGAAGAATAATATACCGTAGACAATTTGGCTTTCTAAGTTACACGCATCAAATCCGAGCTATTTTGCACAAAAGCAATTTAACAGAAGACCGCAATTTCAATTAGTTCACGCAGATGTGTCAGAAAATAGAAATGGCTATAAAAGGGCAGATGTTGATCTTGTTTTTATTTATATTTGGGCAATTTACCAATTTTCCATTGTTTTTTTTGTATTTTTAAAAATTTATTTTAAGAGATTCTTAACCTTTAAGCATAAACTGTGATACAGGAAGCTGAATTTAGTACCTCTCACATATTAATCAGTAGCCGTAAATAAATCGTTAAGTGACGCCAAAAGTTGTTAGTGTGGTGCTAATCTGTTTAATCATATTTTTAAAGAAAATATATTTTTTTAATTATCTACTAAGTATGTTTTTTATAAAATATGTATTTGATAGAATTACCTAATTCTGTCCGTTTCAAATAAAATTAGTTTGTCTTATTGGCTCATTTACTAATAATTTTTAAAAATATTTAATTTCTGGAAGGTTGAGAAAAAAAAGGCTGCATTTGGCGGCAATATATTTCACAGTATTTTGTTAAGTCTTTATTTGTGATTATTATTTTACATTCTTTACTTGCGATTATTTGCTACCCTGGAAAAAATTTGTATTTTTTACAGATATGCGCTATTTTATTAAAGAACACCTTTTAGAATTATGGTTGTAGGAAGGCGATAAATACGAAAAGTTTTTAAAAATATTTAATTACCTAAATCAAAAGATCGAAATAAACATTAACTCATCTGATGAACCAGATATCTGACAAAAATTTGTCGCCTCTGCCCCAATTTTGTAGAAAGATGGTGCCAAGCAGCACAAAACAAGGGGTATGTTCAAAATAAAAATTCTTCTTGGTTGGAAAAACAGATTGGTATTGTATTTGGTTTATCTACACCGTCAACATCTCCTTGTGGACCCAGGTTATCATTTCAGGAAAAATCGGAAAGAACTAAGGGAAGCAACGCAATTGTCTAATAAGACACATCATTAATAATAAAAGCTGCGGCTATAGCGGCCTGCCGACATGGGCCACACGATTTAGCATCACTTTTAAAAGAAGTGGATGAAATTATTTGCCAGCTAGCAAAAATAATAAAAATGCTAAGCTTCCTAGAAAAAGAAACTTAAAATACCCTCTGAAAGAAGCGTTGGAGCTTATTTTAGATTTAGAATCAAATTTAAACCAGCAGCAATACCATAATATTCGATATGGTGCTATTTCATACAACTTTAATATACAGGGTGCCCGGTAATTAATAATTTACCGAGAAATCATAGATTCCTTATGCCAAATTATTAAGATCTAACCAAAGACCTATATCCAAAAGTTGGTAATGAACAGAAATATAGGTCATCAAAGTGAAAACATATATTTTAATTTATTTTGATGAGTGTTAATACGTTGTAAATATTATAATAAAACACGGTATCTAAGAGTTTTTTGAAATTAGCTTTTAAGATCAAGTATTAGGTAACTTTTTTGTGGAAGCAAGAGGGCGATACCTACACTACTTGGAAATTCTCTAGAAGGTAGCAAGCTTTTTGTGCTACCCTGTATACCATCTAAGTATACCAATTTAGTATCCTATACCTTGTACACAAACAAGGTGTACTTTGTAAGATCCCTATAAGCAACATTTGCCTTAAAATTGTTTTGTACAACCGAAACTACAACTGCCACATCATATAGGAATGGTTTAATGTCGGACTTTTTGGCAAATATCTCGAAAACGGTTGCTCAGAGCCATTATTATAAAGTATACCTTTTTTGTGTAAAAAACATAGAGAGTTTATATGTTTACTTAGAAAGTACATACAGAGTGACACAAAAAGTTGTATATTTTTATAGAAATTTAAAGTAATGTTGGTAGCGCCCTCTAGCTTATACAAAAAAATAATATTAAATTTAAATGTTAAAAAACTCTTAAATAAAAAGTTTAATCATAATATTTAAAAAGTATTAAAAATTATCCAAATAAATTTGTTTTCTTTTTCTCTTTGACACCTTGTATATTGTGTAAAGGTGAAAGTTAAGTTTTTTATATTATTCATTGTTATTGGTTTAAAAAACAATTTTTACTTGTAAGTTTTTGAATTGAACGCATTTATTAATTTTGGCCAAAAAATAGGCTCCCAGAAACCATAGTGCATTTAAAACAAATGCTGAGTGTGAGCGCAAAACGCCCATTTTTAATACTTTATTACTACAATCAAAGTGTGGCTGTAAAGTATATTTATAGGGTTTTTTTGTATTGTTTGTTTTTTTTTTAACATATTTATATATATATATATATATATATATATATATATATATATATATATATATATATATATATATATATAGTTTTTGAAAAAAGTGTTTTAAGGTAAAACAAATCGCGACGTTTACTTAATGTAAAAAAACGCAAAAACAGGTTTTAAAAATGGTTTTGGTTTAGCTGTTAAATAGTAAAAGAAATACTACTAACCGAAAAGTTTTATACCTATTAACAAAAAATATAGATGATCAAAGCCCAAGAAACTAGTATAACGTTGACTCGATCTTTAGTATCTACATTCGATAGTTATAATTGCCTAAGGTTTCCTTTTCTATTTTTAAACTTTTGTGTGACGGGTCGGCTAGTATGTAATATATCTAAGATTGCAAATTTTGCCACAAAAAATATATAAAGACATTATGAAAATAAGCTTTGATGATAAAATCCTCAATTTAATCAAATTAGGAAATTACGTAGGACGCCTTTGGATCCTTACGGTGCCTGTACACTGATTAACAAAGTTTCCTGGATGAAACGGTATTTTCATGTAAATAGTTGCATTTTCATATCTAGTTTAGTGCAACACATGCAATAAAGTGTTGCTTCTTTGTTATTTATAATTTCATTAGCAGGGACGGAATCAGACGTCACATTAATAATCCTTTTAATGTGAAATATAATGAGAAATTTAACAAATTTTGTGCTTTACTTTAACCTTAAATAGGTAGTAAAACTTGATGTGTTATAAACTGCTTTATAATTTTTTAATCCCTTATTAGTGCAGAAAATGGAATATAGTTCTACCAGCATAAATAAAATGTTACATGAACATTTACCTGTAATTTTTTTCCCCGGTGGATCCCAATTAATTCAATAAAAACTAAAAAAGACGCTGTGTCGATTGGTGCAAACTAGTGCTTGAAAAATTTAATGGCGGTGCTTCAAAAGACGTGTGCAAAATTGTAACAGTCACAAATTATGAAGAAACTAAGCAACAGTCAACTTTGTGGGTCTTTTAGGATAAGCCGAATCCAACGAAAGTTGTTCGCGTTCGATGCACTTTGAAACAGTTGGTCACCTGTTTTTTGAAAAACCAATCATGTGACAACAGTACCGTTAGAGACACACAAAAAACGGTCAATTCTGAATGGTACACTATCATTTGTTTAACCGAGATCTTTTATTAAATAAGAAAAACAAATGCAACACGTGTCACAACTGACTATTTGACCGCTCAAAAAATCAAATTAGTAGGCCATCCTCCGTACGGTCCTGATTTAACACCAAATTAATTCTTTTTGTTCCCAACCACAAATATGTTGCGTAGACAACGATTTAGATACGTGGACAGAGGAAGCTGTTGATAAATTCAAAAACCATGTTTTGGGGGTGTCTCAATTGAAATGGAAAAACTGCTTTGACAAGTGGTTCGGACGCATGCGGAAGTGTATAGATCCTAAAGGAGATTATTTTAAAAAGCATTTTCAATGACAAGTTATTGTTTTTTTTTAATTAGGCTTAAAATATAAACAGTGGCCCTCGTAATGTTTTACTCATAGCTGATCACGAGTTTTCACATTTCGTGCATAAAGTTAAAAAATACCCTTAAATTTATTGAGTTATTTTAATGGTATCTACATCAATTATTTTTTAGTTTGGCAAGTAAAATAAACAGTCTATTACTTTTTTACATATTTTACAAAAAATTTACAATTTTTACCATAGCTCATAAGTAAATTAAATAACAAAAATAAAAATAAAGGGTTTAAATAAATATGCATGGAATGATCTTTATACTAGATGGTTTTTTCATTTGTCCAAAAGCCTACTAGAGCATCCACTTATATAATAAATAATTTTTGTTAAATAAATTTGCTTATGAGTTATGAAAAAAATTATTTATATTTTTGGAAAAAATGGTTGACTGTTTATTTTATTTGCTAAACGAGTAAAATAATAGATGTAGATAACAATAAAATAAAGAAATAAATAAAAAGGTAATTTTAGGTTTACGCACTTATGTCGGCTATTAAAAAAGTTTTGGTAAATAAATCTTAAAATTAAACTGAAGAATAAAAATATATAATATACAAAAAATCTTTAATTTCTATTTAAAACCCTTCTTTATCTTAAGTTTAAGCGGTACTGGAGCACCAATTACCAGATCTTAAGTTTAAATAAAAGTTTTACGGATTTTAAATTTTGATCTTCTAAGATTTATTTACATACACATTTATAATAGCCGGCATTAATGTAAAAACTGACTTAGGATCAATAAATTTAACTGTTTTTAAATAATTTAGCGTTTTTTTTTTTTTTTGTAAAATACTAAGAAGTTTTTTAGAAATAAACGATTAAAACACTGGGTGTCCTGGCGAAAACCTTTATTTAATTGTTTGCTCTATTTATCAAAAAACAAAACAGTAGGTCTTATTTAAACTTACGCAAATAAAGAGCATTGTAATCAATTTAAACATTAATACAAAATTTTATTAAAATCCATAATTTGACGAAAACTGGCGTTTACAGTTAAAAAAGTGTGTTTTTGGAAATTTGGAGAAAGCAGGTGTATAAAAAGCAAATTTTGAAAGTTTTTCACGTTATTTTAGTATAGAAATTTAAAATAATTAATTATTGATAATTTTAAAATCATCATCAGGAATCTTTTTGATACCCCTGTAACTTTAATAAAGTAAATGTTATTTTAAATAAATTTTTTAAATGATATTTTGCTTAAAAATGAAAAATAAAAGTAGTTTACTCTTGTAGAAAAATCTTGTTTTTTAAGTTTTTGCGAACCCTTTATACAAAATTACCATTTTCTCTTCGTAAATCCATTTTACAAGCAAATTTTTTTATGGGGATTACTTTTTTTCGAAAAATGAAATTTTTGGTCCATTTGTCCTCTTGTTAACCCCATCCGTGGATAGTCTGTATAAATAATATACTTTATTTTATGTGTTTGTAATTAAAATGTCTGTACGAATATTAATCACTTTTATTATATCTGGCAATATATTTCGTATGCCTTATAGATAATAAAGATTAAATTCTGAAAGCTGACTATAATAATGCATACATTTAAAAATTTGCCATAATTCTAGTCTAAAAGTACTAAAGACAATTGGAAAATAATGCTGGCATCTTCAAGTTTAAATAATTTACTTGCTACTTGTTGGCATGGAAAAGTTCATTTTTACCTATAATTATATGATAGGGGACATCCATAAATTACGTGAGGCGTTTTTCTCGCATTTTTGGACCCCCCTTCCCTTTGTGAGATTTGGTGAGATTTTCTCAATCCCCTCTTCCTATTCCCTAATCTCGCATGAGATTTAAAAAATGCAAAAAGGCACCATTTCGCAAAACGAAATTTAATATATAGCTAAAATAATTTTGAAGACCAAAAAAAAGGTCCTTTAAAGATACGCTTTATCACATTTTCCTGGGTGGGTCCTGCCCCAAAAATCATTAACTATTTCCTGTTTCTATCTGCAGAAAAATTACGTGATATTTGCACAGAACCCCCTCTTCCCATGGTGACATTTGCGGAGATTCACCTGGACCCCTCCCCTAAATGTCTCGCGTAATTTATGGACGCGCACCCAGTGTATACAACTCACTTTTCGGGCAAAATGCACTTACAACATTTGTGTACTAAACCATCGATATTCAGAGTTACCCATTTAAAATAAAGTTTTTATTTTATTACTTAAAAACACGATGGTTAGTTGTTTTTTTAACTTAAATTATACAGAGCAAATTTCATATGTACCAGTTTGCAAATTCAATCAATTTTATGCTTTGTCTAATAACAAAGTTACCAATCGCGAAAGACCCTTTATTCTTGTGTAGAACATAAAATTTATTTAAATACATTTTTATTAATTTTAAGTGTAATATTTAAAATTATATTTTAAACGTATTATACAGGGTGGTTTTTTAGTGTTTGGTTTAATGGCTTAATCCGATCTACGCTTGATGGGTTTAGAAGATACTCCTCCTGAAAGTAGCCAATTTTTATTATGTCTTGTTATTGGACTATTTATAAAAATTAAAAAAACTTTAAATACAAAAGTGGTATTACTTTTTTCTAGAATCCAGTAGCGTACTTAAAATAGGTATGAATGTATTAATTTTTGGAGATAGTATTAAATAAATTTTTTTGTGTCGGAATAAATAAAAAAAAAATATATATATATATATATATATATATATATATATATATATATATATATATATATATATATATATATATATATATATATATATATATATATATATATATATATATATATATATATATATATATATATATTTTAATTTCAATAATATACTACGCTTATTATATTTTGTTTTGATACTTAAAGCATAAAAATAAAAAATACTTGGCTATGCTTTCAATCAGTAATCCATTTTTTTATAATGAGTAGGTATATTTCAAATCGAAATAACAAAATATTAAAATATTTATTAACCAGAACAGCAACAAGTTTAAAAAATAAATATTATTTATGATAGCTATGGAGGGCTAGTCATCAATAATAACATCAATAAAACAATTATCTTATTCAAAAAATTAGAGCATGTGCTTATTAAAAAAATGTGCTTAAATCTTGCATTATGTTGCATTTTTTGACTCCAATTTTATTTTTTTATTTATTAAAATATTACCCAATATTTACATTTAAAGCGTCACCAGTTCTGTTACAAGTTAAACAGAATGTAAACAAGCATTTTAATGTTTGGGTATATGAAATATTTGTATATTTAATAATATAAGGATGTTTCCCAATTGCGGTAAAAAATTTAGGGGCATATTCCTAGGCTAATTTTATAAATAAAAGTTCATATAGGTATTATCCCGAAAATGCTTTGTTTTTAAGATATATGGAGGTCGTCAACCAAACCCCGGATGGTTCGTTTACATGTACTGTTAAAAATGCTGAATCAACACAGTGACATCGGCCACGGCCAAGTTGATGACTTGTCGACGCAGCGTTGTAAATTAAGTCAAGATTAAATAATAAGTATTAACATAGGTGACCAAAATGGTCCAGGGAAATTTTTGATAGGCTTTTAGAGCGTTGGGGTCCAACGCTTTCAGGGAAGGGGCATACGTGAACACCTAGTATAAAAAAGTATACATTTTGGGAATTTAAAAAATTTACATTTTTGGGAATTTTAAAATAGGTATACATTTTAATTGAGTTACTTAACATTGGGAAATTTGCTATATAAAAATATACGTGAGGTGTCAAGGTTTTAAAAGTATAAATCAAACAATTTTCTAGGTTACTCTTATAATAATAAAATAAAAACATTAAACAAACTGGGTCGCCTAGAAATGCAAAACAAACACTAAAAATTTAATATTTAAAGAGAACAAAATTTTGAGAAGGGGGTAGTAGAATCCTTACTTCGAAAAAATACTGTGTGTTCCCATCCGAATAGTTTAAGGGAAGAAAAGGAGATGTTGATAGTATTATACTGGTAGAATTGTACTTTTATTTAGTGCAAAAATATAATATTTTTATTTATTTTTTAAAGTGAGTTTAAAGTGTCCAATACCCCATCCGAGTTACGCACCCCAGGCGACGTATTTGGTTAAAGAAAAATACGTTGTCACAATATTTTAAATATGATTTGTTCGATTTTAATCAAATTTGGCTGCAGTAATTGTTGAAACAGGAAGTTAATTTAGAACTAAACTAATTTTAATTAGTGAGATTAGTGGCACCGTGGGACGCATCTTTAGCTAATCTACTTGCAACGGTTCAAACGCTACAATTAAAACAACTTTTTTGTAGCCCACCCTTCCTAACTCTCCCACTTTTAAACGTTTTTTTACTTTTAGATTTTTTCCTACGCTTACACACAATTACCAAACCATATTCCAAATTGTATTTTTCTGAAAGTGGGTTACGTTTTTATTCTATATGTCAGTCAGTCAGTGGAAAATTGACGACTCTTGGTTATATTATAACCGTTTAAGCTAGCTTAATAAAATTAGGTCTTCTTATGGAAATAAATAAACACACAAAGTTTTATGTGATTACTTTAAATAGATTTTGAGTTATGAATAAGTCAAAAGTGGCACCAAAAGGTTCCTGTAATATTACACTCGGAGCTGTAGCCCGTTCCTCTGCTTGAACTTGGCTTGACACGCTACCGCCTATCTTGATAATAATTTTTATACAATCGTAGAAAAAATATAGTATCCAACTCAGACATAAAAGGCTCGCGCTGTTAAACCTCTCATTTGTAAAAAAGTATTACCTTATGCACTTGTACTACATTAATTAGCGTTTTAATTCAATAACGATAGTTATACAACTACCTGTATTTAGTAACATAAATATTGCATTTACATAATTAATCCTATGTAACGTACAAAATATATCAACCTGGTTTTCCATGTTAGCGCTTATGCAGTAAAGTTTTTAAGTTTTCAGGGAAGCCTTATGGCAGTTAAGTTGAACTAGTTAAAGTTATCGTATGAAAAGTTGTACTTTGATGCAGCTTTTCTTATTGGTTTAACTAAAAGTAAGCGCACATTTATCTAAGGCTATAAAGTATTTATGGGCCACATGGGCTATTTATAAAAGGAAGAGTTATACGTTTACGTTAAAGTTCATAATAGTTTGATAACATATTCGACACAATTTACTTGGTATAAAAGGAATATAAAAATGTTTATATTAATGTATTATGTAATCTTTACCATAATAAAAATTTATGTTGCTCATTTATATAATTACTTTAAAATTATTTTTATTTGCAGACCTACTTATTTTTCTGTATATCATTAGGATAATTGCTAAGTTTCCATAATGTAAAGTATGTATACAGGCTATTTCCTAATTTCGGTAAAAAAATAAAAGGCATATTCCTAAGCCATTTTTATTTAAAAAAAATATATACAGAATCAGCTAAATAACATAACACATAGGCAATGTAAAAAAAGAGACAATCTAACGTGAATACCTGTTGCACCTACATGTAAACACATCTGATTGGATTAGTCACATACATCCTTTTTTGTTGCTTTATTCGACGATATCCCAATACCTACCTGCTTAACCAGTATATAAACATCGGTCCTCAAATTTTAAGTTCTAAAGATACGAGGGGTTAAACTTTTCAAAAAAACCTAAAAAATTCTGAAACACCTTTTTAAGTAAAATTTGTTGGACTAGATATAAACGTATATACAGCGTAAGGCTTTCGCGGCCATCTTCTGCTAAACTTAAGTTTTCTGGGCTATTCGGCCGTCGTTATAGATTTTGTATCCTTGACGTTTTGCCAGTGCGAGTGGTTGGCATCCTCAGAAGGTTTCTAGTAGACTACTTGCGTACTACTGTGTCACGGCGCGGGCGCGGACGCAGCGAGTATTTATAGGCAACTTGGGTGGGCGGGGCCTGTTTAGGTTGATCCTTGCGCAGTTGTTGTTCCTGTCGTGGTGCTATTTTTGTAGTTTTAAAAATTGGTGTCCACTTTTTATTGATTTTCATTGATTCTTCTGTTTTGTTGAAGTTGTTGGCATGTTTGTGTATCTCTACGGCTTCCCTGTACAGTCTGGCATGGTAGGATGAGCTATTAGCAAGAACCAGCAAAACGCTTAAAAACGAACAAAAGAATTTGCGAACCTGGTGCAATAAATTCAGTAAAGTAACACACTTAAAAAACGCGCTTATGGCCAATGGATATTCAGAGAAGGAAATACACAAAGCAATGCATCCAAAGATAATCGCAAAACCAAGGAGCAAAGTCCACCAACGGCAAGAGCCTTCTTACCATACATTCTGAGAGTAACGGACAGAATAGATCGCCAACTAGAAAAGGTCAATATTAAAACTATATACACACCCACAAGAAATGTAAAAGTGTTTAAGATCGCCCAAGAACAAAGGGACTCCCTGGCGTGCCCAAGAGTTTATCGGATATCGTGTACATGTGGCAATGTGTATATCGGAACGACCAAGAGATCGATCAACACAAGAATTAAAGAACATAAAGCTAACTGCCGCCTGGGACAGACTGACAAATCAGCCGTAGTGAAGCACACTTTTTCAGGCACAGAGTACCACATAAAATTTGAAAATACCCTGGTTTTGCTAATAGCTCATCCTATCATGCCAGACTGTACAGGGAAGCCGTAGAGATACACAAACATGCCAACAACTTCAACAAAACAGAAGAATCAATGAAAATCAATAAAAAGTGGACACCAATTTTTAAAACTACAAAAGTAGCACCACGACAGGAACAACAACTGCGCAACAATCAACCTAAACAGGCCCCGCCCACCCAAGCTGCCTATAAATACAAAATCTACAACGACGGCCGAATAGCCCAGAAAACTTTAGTTTAGCAGAAGATGGCCGCGAAAGCCTTACACAGTATATACGTTTATTAGCCTGTATACATACTTTACATTATGGAAACTTAGCAATTATCTTAATGATATACAGAAAAAATAAGTAGGTCTGCAAATAAAAATAATTTTAAAGTAATTATATAAATGAGCAACATAAATTTTTATTATGGTAAAGATTACATAATACATTAATATAAACATTTTTATATTCCTTTTATACCAAGTAAATTGTGTCGAATATGTTATCAAACTATTATGAACTTTAACGTAAACGTATAACTCTTCCTTTTATAAATAGCCCATGTGGCCCATAAATACTTTATAGCCTTAGATAAATGTGCGCTTACTTTTAGTTAAACCAATAAGAAAAGCTGCATCAAAGTACAACTTTTCATACGATAACTTTAACTAGTTCAACTTAACTGCCATAAGGCTTCCCTGAAAACTTAAAAACTTTACTGCATAAGCGCTAACATGGAAAACCAGGTTGATATATTTTGTACGTTACCTAGGATTAATTATGTAAATGCAATATTTATGTTACTAAATACAGGTAGTTGTATAACTATCGTTATTGAATTAAAACGCTAATTAATGTAGTACAAGTGCATAAGGTAATACTTTTTACAAATGAGAGGTTTAACAGCGCGAGCCTTTTATGTCTGAGTTGGATACTATATTTTTTCTACCACTGTATAAAAAATTATTATCAAGATAGGCGGTAGCGTGTCAAGCCAAGTTCAAGCAAAGGAACGGGCTACAGCGCTGAGTGTAATATTACAGGAATCTTTTGGTGCCACTTTTGACTTCTTCATAACTCGAAAATCTATTTAAAGTAATCACATAAAACTTTGTGTGTCTATTTATTTCCATAAGAAAACCTAATTTTATTAAGCTAGCTCAAACGGTTATAATATAACCAAGAGTCGTCAATTTTCCACTGACTGACTGACATATAGAATAAAAACGTAACCCACTTTCAGAAAGATACAATTTGGAATCTGGCTTGGTAATTGTGTGTAAGCGTAGGAAAAAATCTAAAAGTAAAAAAACGTTCAAAAACAGAAGAATCAATGAAACAATTCTTAAAACTACAAAAAATAGCACCACAGCAGAAACAACAACTGCGCAACGACCAACCTGAACAGGCCCCGCCCACACAAGCTGCCTATAAATACTCGCTGCGTCTGCGCCCGCGCCGGGACACAGTAGTATGCAAGTAGTCTACTAGAAACCTTCCGAGGAAGCCAACCACTTGCCCTGGCGAAAAGATTTAAACGTATTTTTGCTATTATTACCTAATTGCTAATAAAAAGTTATATTGCCTAATTTCAATTATACATATAGGCAATGCTTGATAAAGAGACAGTCTAACGCTAATACCGGCAGGTAAACATGGGTGACTAATAGTAATTATTTAGTTATTGCATTACTGGCTGATATACCATTACCTATTGCTTTTACAGTCTAGAATATTTCTAATGGCAGTGACATCGGAACAAATTTTAAATTTTGTTATTAAATTGCCGAAAATGCACAAACTCAAAAATTTCATTTTTGAGTTAAAGAAAAAACAGACGGTTAAATTTAAATATTTTTTTTGGAATAGGGGTATGCAGACTTAGACAAAAGATATAAATACATATAAGTACCGTCAAAATATACAGGCTAAAAAAACAAGGTTGTCTTGAATTGTCCTTCTACTAGAAAAAGAAAACAGATAAGTTTTGTTTTCTTATGTATATTAAAAATAAACTACTGACACATTTTTTGTTTTAAAAGTAATAATATTATAGTATATTTACTTCAAGCTTCAACTTAATTCTAATCTCGAAATTGAATCACAACTGATAGAATCCTACTAAAGAAAATACTTAATAATATCATCAATACTTGTTAATTGGTTATTTTTATAAAACTAAAATTGGGCCGACTAATTTTATTAACTTTTACAAAAGCTATATATAATTATTTCTAAGAAAAAATATCATTTTTATTGTTTGTCATAATAATTTGCGTTTGTTCCTTTAATTTGAAATATTTGATTTTTCTAACTAAAATTAATTACCACCTTTGTCTCCCCCGTGGCGCAGTGGACAGATCTTTGATCTTCGAAGCCAGAGGTCGCCGGTTCGATTCCCAGCGGGGGAAACATATTTAGGTAGTAGTTATTTAAAAATAACGACCGTAGTGGCACTACCGCGTTGTCTAAAAGGTGTTGTAAAACGCATAACTGCATGTTTAAGTGCTTGGACAAGGTTGACGGAACAGGGGGAACGATGGGTTAAACATCTAATAACCCGACACCCACGGTACTCTGGTATTTAGGCATATGCCTTCGTGAGATGTCAAAAAAACCTTTTTTTATTATTATTAATCATTGTTTGTCGTTACCAATAATTTCCCAAGTTTATGTATATAGATTAAGAATCACCCTGTATATTCATATAAAGTTTAATTTTTCTAATTTTTTAATTAAAATAAACACACTTTTTAGGGTTTACGGTAAAGTTACTAAGGAATTGTTTAATTTCGGATAAAATTTAAAAATCAACCAATCTGCTAAATGCACGGAAGTGTATATCACTATAAATAATATTATAACAATTAAGTATTTTCTTTTTAATACTAAGTATATTTTACAAAATAGTTAAATAAAATGAAAATATACAACATATAATTATTCACCATTATGTTTAACACATGTTGTCCTTAAACGTTAATTTGCTTTCATCATCCATCTTTTGCACAACAACGCAGAGCATGATACACAATATTTTTTAATACAATATTGCGGGTGACCTGGTAATACCTCCTTTTCACCCTTTATTCACAAATCTTTTAAAATTGTAAAATTGTTACTTAAATACACCTAATACTATTTTTCCCTTAGTTATAATAAGCCTCACATAATGTAAACACTTACCTAAAAATTAACAGAATTATTGAACCAGTAGTAGATTGACAGATTTTTTTCTCTGTTTAAAATGATCTAGACACGCGAGAGCGTGTCAAGCCAAGTTCAAGCATAAACCACTTGGTCCCACTTTTGATCCCTCCATAACTAAAAACCTATTTAACGTAAACACATGAAATTACGTGTGTTTATTTATATTCATAAGGACAACTGAAAGCACAAATTTTAAAAGCTAGCTCAAACATTTATAAAGATATGAAAATGCAAAAGTCGTCAATTTTTACTGACCCATGACATATAGAATAAAGACCTACCCAACTTCAGATGACCTAGATAAATAAAATTTAGAATCCGGCTTGGTAATTCTGTGTGCGCGTAGAAAAAAAAACTAAAAAGTTAAACAAATAGAGCGGTCCCCATACAAACAAAGGTTTTTTTTTAATTGTAGCATTTAAACCGTAACAAGTAATTATTTAAAGCTATCCCGATATATGTATTATCATATTTGCTATGTAAAAAAATATAAAAATAAAATTAAATCAAAAAATAAGTGGTGTCCCCGTAGAAAAAACTGGTAATATGCGCTAATCAACCGGCCACAGTGTGGTCGACGGCGGCGATATATTTCTGTTGTTTAACGAGATATGACAAAAAGTTTTTAATAAAAGTTGTAGGGTTTTTAAACGTTCATGTCACAAAAATATTTTGATGTATACAGAGTGTCCCAAAAGAAGTTATGGCTTAGAAGTTATGTTGGTTGGTGACCACGTTCACCGGTGTTTTCTCTTATTGCCTAATTAAATAAAACTATTTGTTTTTACTAAATGGACTGTATTTACTAATTAAACGGTACTAAAAAACGTCTGCTAGGCATGGCGGCTGAGAGAAGAAGGCCGAGACGGACGACTGCGCTGTGTTGTCACTTTTACAACGTTGTCACGTTTATAGTTTTATAAATTTAAGCAGATACTAAACAAATTACTTTTTTAAAATGAAGCCTATTATTTTTATTTACAAAATCGTTTAGCATAAATAAGCTATATTAAATATTTATATTATAGGTACGTTTTATTTTATATTGACATTTGTGGGGTTGTTGCCACATAATTTACTGAAACTTTCCTAAAAAACATGTTACCCGAAAATTAGGTAATAACGAAAATACATTAGTTATTAATAATATTTAGCTATGTGCTTTAAGACACTAAAGACTACAAAATAAATTCTTATAAAAAAATCATTACATCTTATACAGGGTATTTCTTATAGCATGGCCAACATCTCAATATATAATATTTAAAAAGCAATATCCCTATTTTTTTAAATGGAACACCCTGTATATTAGGCCATTTTTAGATTTTAAGAATAAAAATAAGGTAGGTTTTTTCAACAATTTCTATACCAAAAATGTACAGATTTTTAGATATTTAAGGTTTTTAAAAATTAATAATTTTTTTTCATAAAGAAGAACTTGGGTATTTTACATGGAACAACCAGTATATTTGTAAATATTCTTAAAATTTCTTCTTTTTCCTTTAAAAAAATGTAATATAAGCTATGGGTATTTTTATAAATAAAGGACTTTTTGACCTCTAAAAAGTTCAGTACATGAAAATAAAGAATTCAAAATTTGCTACATCTAACGTTACAAAAAATGCTGGAACAAAGGTATAGGGCAATTTTTTGCAGGTCGATAAATACGTTCTTTTTGGAAATAACCATAAATTAGGTCACATTTTTTTTAAGGGGAAAGATAAAATTTTAAGAATATTGACAAATATACTAGGTGTTCCACTTAAAATAAGAAAGTTCTTCTTTATGGAAAAAATACTTTTAATACATTCTTTAAAAACCTTAAATATCTAAAAACATTACATTTTTGGTATACAAATCGCAAAAACAACTAACCTTATTTTTATTCAAAAAATCTAAAAATGACCTAAAATACAGGGTGTTCCATTTAAAAAAATTGATATTACGCTTTTTAATTATTAAGATAATGGCCATGCTATAAGAAATACCCTGTATAGGATCTAGTAATTTTTCTATAGGAATTTAATTTGTGGTCCTTAGTGTGTTAAAGCACCCAGCAAAGTAATATTAATAACTAATGTATTTCCGTTTTTACCTAATTTTCGGGTAACAAGTTTTTTACGAAAGTTTTTTTATCTTTGGACAAACCAGGAAGGCTAAAAGCCTAAATACTAACGTACCGTTGGTGTCTTAAGCGAGGTAAGAGGGAGTTTGTTGACACGGGACTTAAATACTTAAAGATTTGGGGGAGGGGGAAGGAAAGACCTCCGCGGGCAGCAGGTTCCACATTCTAGAAACTCTAGGGATAAAAAAGGAACAAAGTGGGGCCAATCCAGTTGGACCGGATAGGGACGCATACGCGCGGCTTCACGAGTTTCTCTGTTGGGAACCGTGAGTGGAGGAACTATACTGGACAATTCTTCAGAGCAGAAGCCATGGAAGTACCTATAAAAAATCGATTAATCTTCCACAGCCCGACGATGGGCAAGAGAGGAAAGCCTTTCTGTAAGAAAAGAATCATTAATGAGACAAATAGTTCTTCTTTGGGTGGAATCAAGAATGCTTAGGGTTGTAGGGAACACCATGCCCCAGATATGAGAACAATATTCCAAGGGAGGTCGGATTTCGGACACATATAAAGTGGTTAATTAGGAATAAAGCATTTTTATATTGAATATTTTTTACGCCATAAACTAAAAGTTTAGGGGCGATCGCTAAAAAAATCGAAATGGGAAATAACGGATACTTTAATGGGCACCCTAGTGTCCAGCAACTCTATCGACAAACTTTAGGGGTTGATTTTTTAATAAAAAATTGGGAATATAGGTCTAAACGAATATATAATAATAATAATAATAAAAATATTTATTTACCACTTTAAACAATAATTACATGATCTAAATAATGAGCAACAAAGGCAAATAAATAAAAATCCCACAAAGAATATTTTCGCGCGTTAATATGTACATATTAAATTCTAAACGGTATACGTTTTGAAGAATAAAGATGTTAGAATTCTAAAGATAAAAATAGTTTTTTTATTTTATTTTTTATAACAATTTAAATATTTTTAAGAAATTTTAAAAACTTTTTTTTGAGGAAAAACAAGAAAAAACGTTTTTACTAATATCGACTCCAAGACAAGACGAGCTTTATTTAACTTGTTTTATCTTAAATAACGACCTGTTTGCCAGAATCTGGTACGTGATTTATTCTGCTTATAAACCCAGTTTTTACGAGTTATTTATTACTATTTACTCAGTCCTATTAATTTATAAAAATATAATTTTAAAATATGATTTATTTGACATTTAACAGAACTTTTAAATTATTATATACAGGTTGTCCAGTATCTCCACCGACAACTGTAAAAGGTGATTCTATAATTAAAAATCGGACTAAACTTAACGTGAACATAAATAAAATTTAAAAAAAAATCGTTTTTAATAATAACTTGTATGCCAAGTTGAATATGTTTATAAAATTTGAAAAACGTCTTTTATTCGTTAGAAGACATTTTCTCACATACAAAAAAAATTTTTGTTTTTACCAGTGTCGTCCAAGAGGGTTTTAAGGTAAATATAAAAAAATGATACGCCACTCCAATTTTTTATTACCAAAATATTTTTTATTAGATCCCCGTTTAGTTTTTAACAAATTTAATTTGTTGATTTTTTTATTAAACGTGCGGTTTAGCGTAAACAAATAGAAATAATTTTTGAGCATGGTCATATCGCTTTCTAATTCTACAGTATTTAAAATAGGATGTTAGGAGTACATCTTATCACTTAGTTTGCTTTTTCGGTTATTATAGATATAAAATAAAAGTTGCACCACTGATATGTTAACCAATTTTTTCCCTAAAAAAATTAATTTTTTCCCAAAAAATAAATTTAAAAAAATTAAATACTTTAGAATTAGACAGATGACCATGCAAAGAAATGGTTAGTATTTACTTACGTGAAAACCGTACCTTAGTTGAAAAAAGTCAATAGCTTACTTTAAAATAAAAGGAAAGTTAATTATATTAATTTAGTTAATTAATTATAAAAACTAATATATTTTTATTTTAAAAAGGCAGTAAGGTACTATTTTTAATTAAAAAATAGTTACCCTTAACTCCCCATGGACAACACTGGTAATTTTTTTTGTTTCTTGTTTGTTAAAAAAATTCCTTCTGATGCAGAGAAAACATCAATCAAGTTTTTTAAAAATATTTAAAATGCTATAAAAGTTAAAAGACTGCGATATGGCAAAAAAGCCACGCGGTCATAAGTTCTGTCTCACTTTCAAATTATTTCCCTTTTTGCTGCTTGCTAGGGATGCTACATCGAAGCCAAACATCGATGATTACCATCGATGGTGACATCGAAGGTGACCATCGATCGTAACGAAGAGTCGATAAAATTACATTGATGCTTCTTAAACATCGATGGCACGGACGTATTTATAGTTTTTTTTTACGGCGAGGGTGGCTTAACTGGCAAAATGGCAAAATTTGGTATCCCAATTTTTTTAAAGAACAGGTCCCACTTTTTTCCGTACTACTACAATGTTTTCCTATCAAACTATCAAGAATTTTATTAAACTACTTAAATTATATATTTCCTACTCTTTCCAAATAACCAAATGTTAGAAAAAAACATCGATGTTTCGATTCTCCACCATCGATGGCAAACATCGAACATTGATCAACATAACATCGACGAACATCGCGCATTCCTACTAGTCGTACACTATTTAAGCGCCGTTTAGAAAGAAATAGTTGATTGTCGTCTTTATTTCTATGATGCTGTTGGCTCCTTTTCTGCTGAATTCTATTTTACAATTTCTTTTTAATTTTTAACACCCCGTAGTGTAAAATCTAAGACGTTTAGAAGATACGTTTATAAGAAGGTTTGTTTTTATTTTTCTTTGTTAAATCATCCTTTAAAATTTGTCGGTCAAATTACTGAACACCCTGCATAAAAGCGTTAATTTTTAGATTAAGTATTTATAAAAAGGACCTATGTAAGATTATTATTTAATTGTTTAAACAAAATATTTATTGACCTAAAATGTTAAAACCTATATTAAAAATTAAATTAAATATATCATATATTAACCAAATTGTAAAGACTAAAAAACATTTCCATAAAAACTTTATATCATTTTAGCAAAACCAGTTTTTATTATATATAAAGTTTTATTTTAAAGCTTTTTATGGGATTGAACTAAAAAGTAGACTATTTATTTTAACATTATAAATGTTTTTTTGTATCTAATATTTTAATATATAAGATATATGAGCACAATTATTATTACATACATAATTAGTTTACCATAAACAATTAAAAAAAAGTAAAACAAAAGGATAACTATATTTTAAATTTATTTTGGTTCTAAGTATTAAACAATACATTTTTCATATTTGACAAACATACTATTAATGTTATCAAGGCGTATAAATTTTATAACCGCCATGGGCACCAACAAGGGGGTGCAAGGGGGTACAATTGCACCCACCTGGCTTTTGGTTGGCTTCAAAATATGTATGAAAAAGTAGAGGAAAGTGACCAATATGGAATAGTATTCCTAATATAGAATACCGGCATTTTTCTTAAACGAAAACTCACACACGCAATTAGAGGGGTTTATCTCTTTGTTTTAATGCCCATTTGCGATTGGAAGTGGTAGCATGCCAATAGAGCAAGCCCTTTCGTCGCTAAAGTAACGTTTTGGTTTTTAAAAATACTACCAAACTAAATTGAACGACAAGGACCTCTAGATATAAATATTAAGAGCGAAAATCTTTACGATATTTTCTTTTTGTAACCCTAAACAATATTTTCGATATAGTCGTTTTTTTAACCCGTCTACTGCTTCTAGTATTCCATATTTGGGGTACCTATTCCATATTCGGCTGCACTTATCATTTTTAGTTTAATTCATAAATCTTGTGCAAATTATGTGTAAAAAACAAAATGATATTTCATATTTGTTCACTTTTCTCTACGTTTTGTTAGGTAAAAAAAAGTATTCTTTGCTCGTCAAGGGTTTTGCAACTCCCTGGCTTTTGTATGTTCTGCGCGGTATAGGAATACAGGAAAAAATGTAAAAAAGTACTTTGTAAAAGGTGAGTTTCTTTTTTTAATTCTAAGGGTTGTGTATATGAAAATAGATCTAACAATGGTCGGTTTATTACGTAAAAAACTTTTTGTTGCTGTCCGAATTTTCTTTTCTTGGCTTCAAAATTTTTAATTTTGTTTATTCCCCTGGAAGTCATCCCTCCGGCGTCCATGATAACAGCCAGTAGATTCAAGCGAATACTATACTTTATCCATAATTAAAAAGTTGGCTCGAACAACTTTGTAACTAACATGTTATCAACTTTTTAGACTTAGAAGAAAATATATATGTATTATTTGTACTTTAGAATAAAAACACGCTGACTTAGACAAACTCTTACAACCCGATTTCTTTATAGTTCAGACTTTGGAGTATTTTATAGTAGAAAAAAAAATAAAACAATGTAACATACAAAGTGTGTCCCTAACTTTCACATTTATTTTTAACGAAGCTAAATAATTTACTTTATGGGCATTAATTTACACTTTTATAAAGATATTTTATAATATACTTTTTTATTATGTAAAAGTTTTATTTTTTATTGAAATTAAAAACTAAGTCTAAAATCAATCTCTTAATTTTTTCAATTCTTAAAATTTCGGTCTAAGATGCAAACTTTAATAGTGTCTTAATAGTCTAAGATCTAGCTATGTATAAATGGACCCATTATTCTTAAAAAAATACTTTTTTAACAATAAATGTTATTAGTAAATAAACTTCCAGCGGGTCGGCAAATCATATCCTAGCCTGATGTAGTGTTGTGTTAGCCTGTCTTCGAAAGTTCTTACCAAATGAAAAACTTTTTAATTATTAAGTTTACGAAAAAAGTGCCTGTTCATAAAAAGTCCTGCTTGATGGGAAAATACATTTTCACAAAAATATTTGTATGTGGGATATATAGGGTGGCCTAAAAAGACTGGTTTCCAAATTTAGATCCAGGGTTATGTCCTAACTACGGTACGAAACTTTAAGTGGTAATTTGTTATGTCAATTTCTAAAAAGAAGTTTTGATCGGAATTGCTTCGTTCCTGAGATACAGAGCGTTAGTTATTTTTTAAAAAGTTGGGAATTTTATAAATATCTTAAATACAAAGCCAAATACAAAAAAATGCGTGGCACTAATAAGTTGTATTTTTAGCTGCTTTATAGAAAGGAAAATATATAAAAATTATATAACAAATCAGTGGCTTTTTCTCTCAATAATATTGGCTGTTATGCCCACTGAGACGCTGCTGGACTCAATACAGTCAATCAGGTTAAAGCTTTACAAAAGCTTTATTACGTCAAACAAACGTACAAAATTTCAACCAAATCGGCTAAAGGGTATTTAAGATATTTATAAAATATCGATTTTTTTTAACTTTAACGACCCGTATCTCAAAATCGAAGCAAATCCGGACATATGTTTATAAGAACTTTTTTACATAAAATGACATAAGATATCACTCTTTTAAGTTTTGTACCGTAGTTAGAAAATACCCTGTATAATAATTTGGAAACAAGTTTTTCTTTAAGCCACCCTGTACATCCAACATACAATTATTTCTGTGGAAATGTATTTACTTATCAAGCAGGACTTTTATAAAAAGGCACTTTTTTCGTAAAGTTAATAATTAAGAAGTTTCCCATTTGGTAAGAACTTTCGAAGACACGCTGTATAAATAAAAAGTTTATAGTTTGTAAAATAATATGTAGATACTGCCACAACAGGGTTGGCTTCCTTTTTCTTCTCTAACTTAAGGGTATGTATTTACCGTCATTTATTTTTAAAAAATGAAACACGTAAATATAGATTTTTCTATTACGAATTCAGTTGTATAGGGTTGGCTTTTAAAATCCTGGGCTATGTTCGGGTAGGCGCGATTTAAAGTGTCAAGGCTCCATAAGAGGTTGAAGGTAAATATTTTTTAAGAAAAAAATGGTACGCCACTACGTTTTTCGAAAATATTTTTTTCTCTAATCCTCATTTAGTTTAAAACAAAATTTTATCTCTAGACTTTTTCTGTTTTGTTTAATGTACGGTTTTTGCGTAAATAAATAGAAACCATTTTTTTCGCCATGATCAAATTTCTATGTAATTAAAAAGAATAAATATAGAAATATATAAATATATATATTACGTTCTTATTTTGTAAAAATGCAGTGGCATATCATTGTTTTATATAAAAAAATAATTACTTTAAACCCCTTATAGAGCCTGGAAACTTTAAATCGCCCCAATCCTAACTTAGACCAGAATTTTAATAATAACCATTAAATTTGTAATAGAAAAATCTATATTTACGTGTTTGATTTTTTAAAAAATAAATGACAGTAAATACATACCCTTAAGTTAGCTTTTTATACCTGGTTGGCAGGTATTAGACTCAACAAAAGGTAGCCAACCCCGTTGTGGCATTATCTACATACTATACACTTTTAATTTATATAAAGGTAAAGAGAAAAATTGTGACAGTATTCATTTCATTTTCTTTTACACTTTATCAACCCAGGATATGGTTTGCCAATCCCTCGGGAATTTATTTATTAATAACTTTTATTGTCAAAAAACATTTTATTAGAATAGGGATGAGGGGTCGATTTATATAGCAATCGGTTGTCTGCAAAGTCGGTTTACTGCGATAGAATTATTACCTTTATCGCCGCAATTATCGTTGCTATAAACAATTGACACCACATTTACTTTTTATTGGGCGCTCACTCAAGTGGGAGAGAAACAGATGTCGAACGACGCGGAAATTGTGCCTCTTTGTCGCTGGTTCCGCGCTCTCGCTTGCACTTCAAGCCTTAAATGGAACGGCGAGGTAACGTCGCATGAGTCATGTTTTTTGGTGCGTGTAGCAGTTGCCATTGAATTATAAGACGTTGTCACGTCAAAAATAGAATAGTATAATAAGAAAAGGTTTCGATTCAAATATGAATAAATATACCCTTTTGCAAAGCTAACTTACTTATTAAAGCTTTTTAAGAGTAAACATGTTACTTACTTTTACCAAAACTAAATACTAAACGACTTTGTGAATGAATAATGAATATATTATTCAGCTTAAATACTGCAGTACGATTAATCCAGCGTAACATGTACGAGATATTAACCTTATTTTCTATGTCGCAGCAAATTTTGAAAAGTTTTCGTAAATCCAGTAAAGCCTTACGGCACTAAAGTAAAACTAGTTCATATTATTATAGGAAAAGTTACATCTTCCCGATCTTCTTTTAAAGCATTAACGTTAAAGTAGATGCGTTATAGTAAAAGCTCATTAGTAGTGGCGTAGCTAGGCGTAGGTTGTGTGTGTCGCTTACGGCCTCGCAGTCTAGAGGCCTTGCACCTAAAGGGTCTTTATTAAAAAAATGTATACTTTTTGTCGTACCCTGTATATTATCTTCAGTATCATTATTAAAAGGTTTTTAAAGAGGGGGTTCAAAAAATTTTAAATCGCAAAAAGGGCTTCATGTAAGGAACTGTATACACCTTCTCATATATTTAAAATTTTTACCAAACCTGTTTG